>CM021100.1:553993268-554292402 GCA_007115665.2 Sequoiadendron giganteum | reverse complement strand
TTAGTTTTTAACTTTAATCAGGTATTATGGCTACGAATCAAAATCCACAAATGCCAAATGCTCCACCACCTCTGCAGCCACCAATTGAAGACTTAATTGGTGAAAAATTGGGGCAATTGAGGGGAATTTGTGAAATTTATCAAACAATGCCTCGATTGAGAGATATGACAAACACATTGAGGGAAATAATTAAAAATATAGAAACCCTCTACACCCAACATAATTCCTTTTATTTGTGGTGAGAAGACATGAGGGAATATTATCGATGTGGATTGTCTTACGATGATGTGAAAGATCTCCAAATAACCAAAGCCCAAATAGCCTCTTTATTCATTGACCCCCGCACCGGTTTGCCAGTGAATGTTAGTAAAACAAAACTTTCCATAAAATGGTGCATGCATAGGGACATTGTAGCTAACTTTTGGGATCGTTGGTGTATGGTTTTTGATAAACCACCGAACAATAATTTTGACATACCATTTTACTTTATTAAAAAATTATATGTTGAGTTTGTGTTAGGGCATCATGTCAATTACTTTGACATTAAACCCTTCCAAGGTGCCGTTGGAGGTATGCCCTAGGATAGACCAGGGGCAGCTAGAGTAGTCCCATGCCCAAATGTTCCCCTTCCTCTTCCACTTCCAATATATCATCCAGAGATTATCCAGGATGCATCCATACAGACTATTCAGGCTATTCACTCTTTGAGTGGTCATTTGGTTTCGCATGCTTCTACAATAGCTCAGCCACATTTTGGTGATGTTGGCAAAGGCTCAAGTGTTGTTGCATCATCCTCCTCAGGTCCACATATTTGTGTGCCACATGCTTGCACTATGTGCCGCCAGATATGTTTGGGTCCTCTTGTACAGCCCGTTGAGCATTCCTTGGACACTTCTGATTATGACCTCCATGATGTGGACATTATAGATCACTCACAAGGGAGTGGAGCACACCCTACAGAGTCCTCTCCTGCTAGAGAGGGAGATGCTGGAATAGTGACACAGGTAAGATTTAAGTTGTAATTTCATAACTTGCATTTGTTTCTAAATGAATATTAATAAGAGATAGTATCAAGTACTAATATTTATTTACATGGTCTATTTAACAGTTGATGTCTGAGGAGGATCTCACATGGGTGACTGATAGCACCCTTAGAGCCATTTCATTTGGCTTGGACACACACACAGCATATATTTTTGCACTCACTCATTTACATTTTATATTATATACGTGCTTGTCATTTGAATTGTTATTAATGAAATTATATAATAACTTGTATGTTTATCTTGTTTTCCTCCTATAGGAAATACCTAGTGCGAGTGAGGTGCAGCATTGTCTAGACTATGGAGGCGCAAATCTAGATAAGGGGAAGGTAATTGAACTCAAATTGGATTGAATTAATATTTTTAAGATTTTATATTGATTATACATACATCGACATAGATTGGTAGTTTCATATGTACTTGTCAATTTTATGTACAGGCAATTATGAGCTTTATAGATATGATGACAAGGGACACACCGCCTAAAGGAGTAGTTATTGGAACACCTCAAGGAGTAGGTGTTGAAACACCTCAAGGAGGAGGTGTCGAAACACCTGAAGGAGATAAAGAAAACAATCAACCTAAAGAGGTATGTGCTTTTTTTTTTGTGTTTGGTAAATAAGTTCGTATTACCAATAATCGTATGCTAACTTGGATCAATTTTATGTTTTTGTTCACATATATAGATTGGCATTTCAAAAGTTGATTTGGTATATTCTAGGACTCCTGACCCTTTGAAGAGACATATATTTCAGGTAATCAAGATTTCAATTTTAGAGTTCAATTAAAATTCAATGTATATTGATTTTGATGTTAATTATTCAATTTTAAATTATATATTATAACTAATCTCAATTGTGGTTTGAATTTTTCTTGTGCAGCTACCTTCAGAGCCAACGAGTGCTTCAAAGAGGCTCCATTTTGATGATCCACCAGTAGTTTAGGATGAGATAAACATTTTGGCATGTAAATTTTGAATACATATTGAGATGGCATATGCCACATTTTGTAAAACTTTGTTTGAGTTGGCGTCGATGCCATTTTTGTATATGGACATACACTTGATTATTGGATAATTTGATATATAGAAGTTGACAATCGAAATTTAATTTGTTCCTCATGTGCATGATTAAACTCTTTGAAAATTCTATCTTGAGCAATGGTTAAATATCAATGTACAATAGCTTAAAACTGAATGGTTATATTATGTAGTTTATATTTATATCATTGATTACATTGCATTACATATCTTTCAAACTCAAATCATTAATTCATATTGCATAACTAGCAACTATATGTTCATAGATGAAAAAAATTCAATTACAATATAGTTCTAACAAAGTCAACCTAAGCAGTTATACAATTACTTCACATTGCATAACTAAAAACTATGAGCAGTTGTCAATTGCATTTGTTTGTCATTGAATTCTATGAGACCACATTTCTTTGAAGCTTTTTTTCATATAGTCCACTGCCTTGTCTATGCTACCACATTTTTCATACATGATAGCGATCACATTAAGTTGAAATAAATTAAATGATAGCCTATGGCTATTTAATTTATACTCATTTTATTTAAATGGATGAGGCTGACCTTCCTTGATATTATTTTGTAATTTATTATTTTCAAGAGAGGCTGACCTCCTTGAAGAGTCACCTTATTTTGTATAAATACGAGGTGATGTTTGTTCATTTCCTCAATCAAGTTCATTCAGCATAATTTGCAATCCAAGCAAAAGTTTGCACTTGAGCAGCAATGCTTCATCTTGCAGCAGCAGGCCGATTTCAAGGAGAAGAATATTCGATTGTATCTTTGCATCTACGAGAGGTGCTATTATTCATTGTATCAAATTCAGCCATGAGCTGGGCCTGAGTTGTAAGAAAATTTCTTGTTGTGTTTATTGTCTTATGTGTTTCATTTTTTGAGTGCTTTCAGTTATATTATCTAATCTCTAAGTTGAAGATAGCGAGAGAAATGGTCATATTGTTGATGACAAATATTTGACCATGTTGGCTCTTAATGGTCTTCCTTCATCTTGGGAATCTTACATTCAAGGAATCGGCGTGAGATCAAAACTTCCCAAGTTTGATCAGTTGAGAGCTGACTATATTCAAGAGGAGTCAAGGTTGGTTGTGAGGTATTGGACGAAGCCCTACAAATGAATACATTCATGTTCTTTCCGCTCAATCGTCGAAGAAGGAAGGAAAAGGAGGAAAGAAAAGATGCTTCAAGAGGAATGGAGATAAAGGGTCGGATGGTGCTCCTGCATTCAAGAAGAAGTGGGACCTCTATCGTGTTTACTAGGATACGATTTGCTCAAAGTTATTCAACTTAGATTTAACATTGGTAGCTCCGCAAACCTATTTAGAATAGAGTGATCTGAAGAAAACATCCCTAAATCTCTATAGAGGTGTAAAGTTGCAAAGTGGTGCAACTTTCATTCTCGAACTCGTACGACCTAGCGAACTGTTCCAATATGTCCAGATGGGTACATTTATGCTAGGTATGGTTCTCTCTTGCACCCAAATACGTCGAATTGCTCTGAGCTGCATTGGAGCGGCGTTTTCCCTTAAGAGTCCAAAGTGCTAAAAGGCAAAAAACTTTGACGAACTATTTATCGAAAACCGTGATGCTTATAGATTTTTCATTTGAGGATATGGGATCATTTTGAGACCATCTACAATAACCTCTCTCGGTTTTTTCTATCTCAAAGGCGTTTTCCCGTGGTGGTGAGTTTTCAGTTCAGGGAAAAGTTGCCAGATGCAAGCAGTGTAAAGTTGCAAAGTGGTGCAACTTTCATTCTTGAACTCGTACGACCCAACAGACTATTCCAACACGTCCAGATGGGTACATTTACACTAGGTATGGTTCTCTCTTGCACCCAAATACACCGAATCTCTCTGAGTTGCATTGGAGCGGCGTTTTCCCTTAAGAGTCCAAAGTGCTAAAAGGTAGCAAACTTTGACGGACTATTTCTTGGAAACCGTGATGCTTACAGACTCTTCGTCTGAGGATATGGGATTGTGTTGAGACCATCTACAATAACCTCTCTTGGTTTTTGCTATCTCGAAGGCAGTTTCCCGTGGTGATGAATTTTTAGTTGAGGGAAAAGTTGTCAAATGCAAGTAGTGTAAAGTTGCAAAGTGGTGCAACTTTCATTCCCGAACTCGTATGACCCAATGGACTATTCCAACACGTCCGGATGGGTACATTTATGCTAGGTATGGTTCTCTCTTGCACCCAAATACGCCGAATCGCTCCGAGCTGCATTGGAGCGGCGTTTTCCCTTAAGAGTCCAAAGTGCTAAAAGGTAGCAAACTTTGACGGACTATTTCTTGGAAACCGTGATGCTTACAGACTCTTCATCTGAGGATATGGGATTGTGTTGAGACCATCTACAATAACCTCTCTTGGTTTTTGCTATCTCAAAGGCAGTTTCTCGTGGTGATGAATTTTTAGTTGAGGGAAAAGTTGTCAAATGTAAGCAGTGTAAAGTTGCAAAGTGGTGCAACTTTCATTCCCGAACTCGTATGACCCAATGGACTATTCCAACACGTCCGGATGGGTACATTTATGCTAGGTATGGTTCTCTCTTGCACCCAAATACGCCGAATCGCTCCGAGCTGCATTGGAGCGGCGTTTTCCCTTAAGAGTCCAAAGTGCTAAAAGGCAGCAAACTTTGACGGACTATTTCTCGGAAACCGTGATGCTTACAAACTCTTCGTCTGAGGATATGGGATTTTGTTGAGACAATCTACAATAACCTCTCTTGGTTTTCGCTATCTCGAAGGCGTTTTCCCGTGGTGATGAGTTTTCAGTTGAGGGAAAAGTTGTCAAATGCAAGCAGTGTAAAGTTGCAAAGTGGTGCAACTTTCATTCTCGAACTCGTACGACCCAACGGACTGTTCCAACACATCTGGATGGGTACGTTTACGCTAGGTATGGTTCTCTCTTGCACCCAAATACGTCAAATCGCTCTGAGCTGCATTGGAGCGACGTTTTCCCTCAAGAGTCCAAAGTGCTAAAAGGTAGCAAACTTTGACAGACTATTTTTCAAAAACTGTGATGCTTACAGACTCTTTGTCTGAGGATATGGGATCGTGTTGAGACCATCTACAATAACCTCTCTTGGTTTTTGCTATCTTGAAGGCGTTTTCCCGTGGTGATGAGTTTTCAGTTCAGGGAAAAGTTGTCATATGCAAGCAATGTAAAGTTGCAAATTGGTGCAACTTTCATTCTCAAACTCGTACGACCCAACGGACTATTCCAAAAATGTTCGGATGGGTACGTTTACGCTAGGTATGGTTCTCTCTTGCACCCAAATACGCTGAATCACTCTGAGTTGCATTGGAACGACGTTTTCCCTTAAGAGTCCAAAGTGCTAATGTCAATGAAATGTGGGGGAAAAAATATTTAAGGTTGGATCAAGATTCTACAAGTCCTAGCTCTTGCATCAGAAAACTCTTACCCAATCAACTTGAATCAGTTACATGGAAAATGAAATTCACAATGAACTTTTTACTTTTTTGTTTTTCGAAAAAGTGGCAAGCCACTGTAATTTGTTATATAGAAATAGGAGATATTAAAAAACCTGGTTCAAACAAGCATACCGACAGGAAAGAACCAGGAAGAAAACCTCTGGTTGTAGCTCGATTAAGTACAAAAATCTTTTTACATTTTAAACATACCCTTTATACAATGGCAGACATTTGAACCGTATTTCAAAAAACATCACTGGATATAGATTATGCCTATACATAGTTATGACATTTTTACATTGTTTCACATTTCAAAATTCAATTTTTACAAAATTTGCCTATTTGAGGCATTCAAGGCACAATCTTCCACAAAAGTAGTACGTTGGTGTTTTCAATTGACAAGCACCTGTACAAACCATCAAGGTAGCAGTTAAACTACATACAATAGAAAATATGCTTAGAATAACCAATCCATATTATTGTAATTTGTCACATACCTTTCTAAAAGGATCAGAGTTGCCTATTGTTGCAGCAGGTCCATGAGCAATCGTGCCAGGAATATCGCAAAATTTGTCAAATGATAAATCTATATTGTAACAACAAAAAATATGCTTAGACTAACAAATCCATATTAATCTAAACATCCTGAATGATGATGAATTGGTAATGCAAACTATAAAAGAGGCTTTGAATAACCAATCTATATTAAAGTAATATGTTGCATACCTCTTTGAAAGGATCAGATTTGGCTATTGTTGCAGTAGGTCCATGATCAATTGTGCCAAGAATATCACAAAATTTGTCAAATGATATATCTATATTGTCACAACAAAAAAGAGGCTTAAGCATTATACTTTCCATTTTTGAATATGCTATTCAAGTGTGCTTGAAGGGTCATCTCTTTGCTTAAGAGTATCCAATATTGCTTCATGATCAGCATTACTAAGTGTCCATAGTTGTTTTATCTTTGGTTTGGCATGATGCTTCAACAACTTAACATTTTTTGCTATAACAAGGTGTGAATACATGATAATGGTTTTGTGTTTCTCGTAGTATTCAAATGCAGGTATGCCATTCTTTCTAATCATGTATGTTCACAACCAAGTTCCTGCAACCATAACTGAACCTGTAGGATACACAAACCCATCATCATCTTCCATCGATTGTGTTAGCTTGTGCTTTACCCGCACACATCGAGCCAACCAATATTATGATCTCTCTTCATTCCCTTGCGGTGCAACAACTGCAAAAACATGTCCTAGATGTAGTAGATCTGAAAGCCGGTCGTAATCAAGTGAACTTTCCATTGTGTAATTTGTCATGGATATAGTTTGAGATAAAGGAGTTAGATATTGTGGAACCCATGTATCCACCCACTCATTTGACTCGCATTGATCCCACTCGCACTGAATAAAACTCTGACAAAAACAAGCCAACTGTTGTGTCCAAATGGTCCATGTGCTTGCATCTAAGCTTCGAAACGAATGCATCTTTGAAGAATCTTTGATTGTATGACAATCCAATCTGCCTCCCATTGTACCCTCCTCAACCAACCAAAAGAATCTATGCACTGTTGAATCAAGTGTCCCTCCCTGTGACAATGTTGAACTACACCAATCAACAATAGAACGTGCATCACTGAATTTTGCTCCTAAAATCTTCAATTGCTCCTTAACTAGAGCTCTTTTTACACATGCACCTGCTCCATCATGCTCCCCTTTCCCATGCCCAGCTTCAAAAAAACTCCAAATATTAGATACACCCCTCTCTACATGCATTCTACTCAACCAATAAAACATACGAGCATTCTTGAATTGACCTGTACAGTTATCTGACCAAATGAGATGTCAGCCCAGTGCTATATCATGCTCTTGCAAGAACTCAAAAAAAATCTCGAAATAATGATACTCGGACGAGTGAGATCTATCATCACTCATATAAAAATGATACTCTTTGATTATCTTTCGATCCTCCTTTGTACTATCAGGTGCATGTCTAAATGTTATGTGGACAAAAATAACAATCTTAATGGAATTGTAATACTGAGATTGTACCTTGTTTTGTGGTTGCAATGTGTAGTTTTCAGCAAAATCAACCACTGACATAATAGTACCAATCGGAAAAGAGTCCTTACATATTCTAAATTGTTGATCCAACCACTGAGACCTATGACTATGCCTTGCATATTTGTAGAAAAGATTGTCCTTAAAATCTGAAATAAAATCAGCAACACTGCATTCTTTTGTAACCAACTTGCATCTAGAACCTTCACCTCCACTCTGCAAAGTATATTTGACTATCTCATATCTCTTTTTCTCAACAAGATTCTTTCCAAATTCATGTTTTGAACCCTCATGAAAACATTGAACAAACTTTGACAAGCCACCACATTGTGAGCACTTCGCATTTAAACAATCATTTCTATAGAAAAAGGAATCATCATCCCTAGAACATAAAAATAGATCTAGCAAGTCCCTTGATGATTTCGGAAGATGCATTGCACCACACTCCTGCAACATTTCATTAGTATGCAAAGTAGAACGGATATAGCATAATAGTTCATGGTACATTGAAAACTCCACATGTTTGCAACAACAAGTATTACGAATCTTAAGAGGCACACAATAAAATGGATTCAAACCTTCAAAAGTTATTTGCAAGATTTTCATATTTGGATGTGTTTGATTAAATTTGTTGAACAACATTGTTTAGCTTGATTCCAAGAAATGTTTAGGATGCGCTGTACGGTCTCGACTGCCAATTCTTAACTTTAAAACATCCTTTGCATTGGGTGATACTCTAGAGTTATCATGCCAAAATTGTTGAATTGCCTGCTTTACATTATCGGTTAGCTTCTTATCAACACGGATAAGCCTTCCAGAAAAAGCCCATGTATCATTTTGAAGAGGATCATCTATTCTTTCTCTTTTTGCAAGTGCTCTATCCAAAGTTTTACGATTTAAGTCAAAATCAATACAAGTTTGTCTCATAAAGCGAGCCTTTTTCAATTGATGGCTTACTAGGGCGGTGGTAATGACTCTCCAAGCAGCTCTCTTATCTTTTTCCTTGTTATTTTTTCCAATAGACTCGAGAGCATTAAAAATATTTTTGACAATAATATAATTTTTTTCGGTCCTTTTGTTCACACGAATCTTCAATTTGGCTAGGAAAGGTCTCATCTTTTGCATCTTTAGCAATTGTACAAAAAGTTGGCATTGCTCGGTCAATGTCTTATCGCTAAAATATTGGTTGAAAAGTATTCTAGCCCACAACTGAATAGTTCGTGTTGACCTCTTGCCTTCAAAATTGTTTATAATGTTATCATCAATTTCAACTAACCATTTAGGGGTCCTTGAAGGTCTTGAATTTGGAATACATCTTTCTTCCACACAAGGTTCTTCATTTCTGTGTAATCTGGTGAAACATAATTTACACTTGCTTCAATATTATGTTCAACATCTTCATTTCCAACATTTTCACCTTGAACATTTTCAATATCAATTTGAACAATTTCATTCCCAATTTCAATATCATGTTCAACATCTTCAATTCCAACATTTTCATTATCAATTTCAATATTTTCATTCCCAATTTCAATATCATGTTCAACATCTTCAATTCCAACATTTTCATTATCAATTTCAAAATTTTCATTCCCAATTTCAATATCATGTTCAACATCTTCAATTCCAACATTTTCACCTTGAAAATTTTCAATATCAATTTGAACATTTTCATTCCCAATTTCAATATCATGTTCTACATTTTCACATTGAACATATTCAATTTCCTCTTCACTTGAAAGACCATAGGGCTCAGGTTCACCAATATTTAACATACCTTGTATTTTCTTCCTATGACCTTCTCTATCTCTTTGTCTATATCCTTCAATTTGTTCTTTTGTCAACTTTCTCTTACGTTTTTGCTTCCGATGACTGCTGCTCCCCATTATACCAAATAAAAGATGCTAAAAAATCATTATGTATGACAAATTTGAGTACAAGAATCTCCTAAAAGTTTATCTTTGTCTCTTCCTGTCTGAAACCGCGCGTTTGTCGCCTGCAAAGTGCTGCAAACAGAATGCAGGGTCCATTGGAATGCACAAAAATGACCCACATGGAGTTTTTCTATGGCCCACAAATCAGATATCCGATTTGTAAAACATGTTCTGCAACGGTAAGATTTAACCTCTGCATAATGGAGTTTCACAAATTGGATATCCGATTCAAATCGGATATCCAATTTGTACACACATATACCAAAGAGAGAGGGAGAGGGAGAGAAGGAGAGGGAGAGGGAGAGGGGGAAAGGGAGAGAGAGAGAGAGAGAGAGAGAGAGAGAGAGAGAGAGAGAGAGAGAGAGAGAGAGGTGGAGAGAGCGAGAGGGAAAGAGATAATATTTAAGAGGGTAATATATATATATATATATATATATATATATTTAAATATTTATGGATTAACTAGAATATTGAAATAATATTAAAATATTTATAGATTAACTAAAATATTTAAATAATATTTAAATATTAGACATTTAATAATATATTATATATTAAATACATAATTCGGTAAGAGATTATCATAAATTGTATATTAAATATATTAAATTATAAACTTTATTGGATATTATATATATTTAATTATAAACTTAATTGCATTTTTAAATAACATATTAAAGATTGTATAAATTGTTTTAAAACTGATCTAAAAGATATCATATATCGAATTCAAATCCGATATCAGATTTGAATCGGATATCCGATTTGAATCCGATATCTGATATTCTGACACAAAATTTAATTCCTTGGTATTAGGCTCGGTATTAGGCTCGGGATTTGGTTCGGACCTGCCAATCCTAAAAGTCAACACGTAAAACATGTTTAACAACTTACCTTGTTTTTCCAGACTTCGCCCATGTGGCTGACGACTTTTATTTTACCTAAAATTGATGAAACGAAAAGGGTTTGTAAAGGAGCTTCTCAGCTTTCTACCAATATAAATTATATTTTATTTAGAATCTAATAAATAATAATTATTTATTTTTTATTAGAATTACGACTAAAGTCCTGATTGATAGTCTGATAGAAAAACATCTATAGCTTTCAAACGGTATCACATTTTTTGAATCCAAAACATGCGTCACATTCTATGCTTCGCATACTATAGGATTAAAAAAAAAAATGAATTCCATTAAGTTTTGACCAAGTTAAGGTGGTCAGACATACGAGTTTTTATATTTTTAAAAAGTTGTAATAAAAAATTCATAATTAATTATTTATTTGAAAAAAAATTACAAAAAAATATGCATCACATCCGGACATGAGTCCTCTACTTATATCTAAAATTTTATAAAAAAATATTATGATTTTATTATGGTTAGGGTGGTCAGACAAACACCTACTTTTTATTTTTTCCTTGAAATTTTAGTACTACTGCATTGAAATTTCAAATTTTCACCAAATAGATTTTTTTTTTACAAAAATTAACCTAGTAGTTTAGAAACTACATTCAATTTTCCACAAATTCTATTCTTACATATTTTTGAAATAATATAGATAACTTATTCAAATTTTTATGTCAAGTTGCCCAACTCTGATTTTCTGAATTTTCATTGCCACTTAAGGACCTGTTTTTTCCATGATGATCCTGCACATACTCATATTCATAATGTCAATAATAAATTTTTGAATTAAATCTAGTTGGGCATGTTACAATCAGCAACCATGTTACCTTTCCTATACACATGGCCAATTTTATACTGCTGAAAGGTTTTCAACATATTCTTACAATCATCTATAATGTCTTTTAAATCCCAAGCACATCGACCATATTATTTAAATAATCTGTTATTAGCTTAGATTTTCTTTCAACAAAAACTTTTGTGTAACCTTTGTCCTTCATACAATTTGTTCCCACCCACACCGCTTTAGCCTCTGCCATATTATTTGTTGCTACTCCCAGGCCTTTGTTGTATCCTTCAACAAAATTACCTTAATGATTTCTGATTATTCCTCTTGCTCCCATAAGACCTGGGTTACCCTTTGAGCAACCATCAAAATTGCATTTCATCCACTCCAGATCTAGAGGTATCCAAATGGTATTGCTTCTAATAAGTTGTTTTTTCCAATGGATATTAGTTAGGTCTTGTGAGATGCCCCATAATTGCTTAATTCACAACTCTTTGTAGGAAGGCATTTTCTTGGAAGAAGCATACTTGCAGTTGTTAATATTTTCTTGTATATGTTGTCTTATAGACATGCATAGCTCTTTACTATTCTTTGTTGTATCCCTAAAAACTCTTTTATTCCATTATTTCCATAATCCCCAAGTGAGAAACAGGGGAACTTGTCTCTAGAGATCAATAATGATGTTATGAGAATAGGGACATAAATTTCAGCGGTATATAAATATCTTAACCGAAGGAGGAAAAACCCATTAATTAGATCAGTTTTTTTATAAAGAAAGACCATACCTTCTATGAGTAGGGACATTGAAATAGCAGGTGCATTATAGTTTCTTCAGCTTCATTACAAAGGTAGCACTTATTGACCAAGTAGAAGCCTTTTTCTTAAGATTATCAAGAGTGAGTGAAATTTATTGTTGATGATACCTCTATGAAGAATTGTGCATTGTAGGTGTATTGTAACTATGTTGTTTATTGAGAAATACATTGGGTTTCTTCAAAGTGTGGAATTTTTTGTCCCAAAATAATTTTCCCCATGTACACTATGTTATTTATTTTATATTTATATGCGTTTCTTATTTCTATTATTGTTGAAGATTAAAATTTGTACACCTCAAAAATTTAGTGTAGGAAGAGTTTCCATATACCTTGCTTCCTTTCAGTTCCAAGAGTCCCTACTTAATCTCAAACCTAATTTAGTTAATAAAGGAAACAATGGTCACACCAATATTGTGAAAATTTAATACAATCCTACCGATGTTTCCTAAATCTTGTTATTAGACACCTTTTGGTAATGCCAACCCTACTTAGAAAAATCACTAGGTATATTTGAAACCTTTCCATTATAATTTTATTAATATACATATAATATAACTGATATGTCTATTAGTAAGAATATTCACTACTATAGTTGGCATGGAAAGAGTTTGGGAATTGATATGTAAAAGTAATTTAAATCAATTTCTTTTGTAGGATGGATTTTTTTCATAGAAAATCTATTTTTTAAGACCATTCTTTTAATACATATGATGTAAATCAAAACTATATTAGATGCAAATATGGTTAGTGTCTTTAGTTGACAGGGAAAAGTAATAATAAGTGTAGTTTTGAAAAAAGCATTCCTTTACATTTTCACACTATGTTTACATCCTCTTAATTAATTGGACTTAATTAAGCTTCTAATGACCCAAATTATGCATTCTAAAGCCTTATTATCCCCGTTTTCCAAAAGGGAAACCGACATTAAACAATTGCAATAATTAATCTAAACACCTTGGAAGTTGTGTGTCCTAGAATTAGGTCCTAGGACCCATTTACCCAAAGGTGAATGGGTCCTCCTTAAGTGCCAAGACCCAATTTTTATTATGTTTTTGGAGGCATTTTAATGTTTCAAATTCAAGTTTCAAATGTTGGCTTGTGGAATCTAACTTTTGGGAAACTAGATAAACACCTATAAATACATAGTTGTTTTATCAATTCAAACTTAACATGCATAATCAAGAGATCATATGAGAAAATATTATTGTCAAGAGCATTGAAGACCAAATTTATCAATCATCTACAACAACATTCAAGATCATATCATCATGTCAAGATTCATGTGTGTTCATATTATGTTTTTGAGCTAACATTTTGATGTAGGTTTCAAGCATTCAAGCATCAAACAAGCAACCATTCAAGCCAATTCAAGCAAGATCCAATCCTTAGAGAGATGTGTTAGAATGCAATCCTCTAAGGGTAGCCATTAAGGGTTTGGTGAGTTGTGACATAACATTGTTCATTCATCAAATTATTTCTATTTCATCACTATTTTATCAGGTTTAATTACCAAACTGGGGTTTGACCCAAAACAAATAATTTCTTCCTCTCTTTGTATGTGCAAATTTGCAGGTGAAGAAGGATTGCAATTGGATTAAAGGAGAAAAATTTCGAAGTTGTCAAGATATAGAAACTCGCTTGCAAATTTTATTCCTGACTTTTTGACAATCAAATTTGTAGAAATCAAAAGCCTAGATCTCGGATTAGAGGACTGTGAAAGTACATTTTGCACCCCTATACAAAGACCCATTTTCCCTAGGGCGAATTTGTCCTTGCAGGACACTCAAAACCCATTTTTGGTGATTGGTACATATCATTCTACCCATCTCAGATCTTCCTGAAAGTTACTATTTATGTTTGTCCTATCCTTAATTTATGTATTTCACATTTTGCATCATGCAATTGAGTTCATTTTAAGTATTTTATTTTCATCTCCTAAAAGTACATTTCAGTCATTTTCTATCATTATGAAACAACAAATCCCCATCCCCATAGAGTTGACTCACCTCAAGATTGAAATTCAATTATATCCTTGGGAGATCTCTATTTCTAATGAAACTAGGAAAAGTGAGGGTGTCCTAGGTGAACCCCTTTCACCTTTTATCCACACACCAAACCAACCCCTTTTTCAATATTTCAATAAGATGCAAAATATAAAAAATAGAAACATAGGATACTTGGTGAAATAAGGAGGTATTTTAATTAAAGTAGTGTATATAAAGGGGTATCAAAAACATAAATATGAGGCATAAGAATAAAATTAGGGTTATTTATTTGTACCTTATGAATGCATGTGCTATGCAATTGATTGTATAAAAAGTGAACTCCCTTAGCTAGTACAAGATTTGAATCAAGGTACTTTTTACACTCTCTTATGTGGTCACAAAGCCCTTGATTTGAGTCCATTTTTTGATCTCTTTATGAAATTATATGGCTTTCTCTAACATGATCTAATAAGAATACAATGTGGATTTTCCTTCATATTTTCTTTCACATATGTACAAGGCCTAAGTAGACTTCTTCCACTAGTTATTATGAGTAGGCCTACCACATGTTTATGTTAATGTAGTGTAGAAAATTATATACCTTTACAATTTCACTATGTTTGGTCCCTTTTATTAGACTTAATTAAGCTTCTAATTTGCCAAATTATTTTTAAAGCCTTATTTTTTTTGCTTTCTGAAATGAGAACCAACATTAAATAAATGCAATCAATAATTAAATCACCTCAGAATATGAGTTTCCTAGAGTTATAAGCCAAGACTCATTCGCCCATGGGTGAATGGGTCCCCTTCATGGGCCGACCCATTTTAAAATATGTTTTTGGTGGCATTTTAATGATCCAAATTCAACTTGCAATTGTCGACTTTTAGAATCTATTTTTTGGGAAATTAGATAAACACCTATAAATACATAGAGTTTTTTATTATTTGAAATCTAAGACATGTGATTAAGATATCCTATGAGAAAATATTATTGTCAAGAGCATTCAAGTGTCGCAATATTAGTCATTTTTAGAAGCAATCAAAGATCCTAAGATCATGTCAAAGTCATGTGCATCCATGTTGTGAAGGCTAACAAGCATTGTAGGTCTTCATGCATCCAAGCATTCAAGCAATCAATCACACTAATCAATCAAGCAAGATCCAACATTCTTGAAGTGGTGTTTTTGTCTTTAGTCCTTCAAGGTAGTAATTGAAGGGTTGCAGGTTGATGAAGAATTGAAGAGATCTTAAAAGGAGAAATTTTGCATTGTTGTACAAGTTGTCAAGTCACGAAAACTAAGTTGTAGAATTTATTTTCGTCACTTTGATAGTGGGACTTGTGTCAAATAGAAGCTAAGTTCCAACACTAAAGGACTATCAAAAGTTATTTTGGAAGCCCTAACAAGGACCCATTCACCCATGGGCGAACCAACCCCTTGGCACACCTCAAAAACAACTTTTGGTGATAGGTACATGCCATCAGACCCTTCTCAGATTTTCCTGCAAAGTTTTGTAACAATCTATGTATTTTTTAAAATCTATATTTTATGTGTTAAGTCTTATTGTTCATTTAGTTCAAGCATTTCAAGTCATTTCGATTTGTTTCTAGATCTTTTCTATTGTCCTAAATACTGAGATCTAGGTCTAATTGACTCACCATTGATGTTGAAAGTCAATATTTACACCTTATGATCTCTTTCCTAATGAAATCCCTAGGGAAAGACACCTATTAAGACCCTTAACTTCTATACACACATATAAAACCTTTGGGGATCCCTTTTTTGACATTTCAATTAATATGTGCATTGATGATGTATTGACATACATTAACTTACTCATTTAAAATATTTGACAATTTTAGAGTTACTAATAGAGCATTCACATGAGATTATTCTAGCAACATTATCAAAGTATTTCATTGACGCACATCATCAGGTAGGTCCACTACATGCTTGACTACTATCATTGACCCTTGTTCAATTTTTTTGAATTGATTTGCTTAGGGCTTTGACTAAGAAGAAAATGACCCTACTAATTCAGTATATTTCTCAAAGATATTTATAAACACCACCAATCCTTATTAAAACTTGGATAATAGAAATTCAAGGCAAATATATTTCTAGTCTATATTTTGCTAAAATAGTCCATTGGTAACAAACTAGATTCACATGATAAAAAAGAACTACACACTCATAGAAATTGATTCCACAATCACAAACTTGGTCCACTACATAAAATAAATATTTTTTGCATTTCAAGATAGTTGAAAGATCAAACCCAACAAATTTAACATCTAGATGAATTGCTTCTTGAAAACTAGCATAGCATCTTTCCATAATCAATTTTTAAATTAAGACTCACATTTTATTTCTAAATGTACATACTTTCAAACATTGTATTGTGCACAACTCTATCATCTAGATTGATTGTTGAATAATTTTATTTAATCAATTGATCATCCCAAATAAATTTTAATGAAGTATATTATGTCTTTATAAACATCCAAGAGGTAAGCCTCTTTAAAATTTCATGTTGCATTATTGTTAGTTCTATCATTCAAGATTGACATGTTACCTTGGATGGACACATATATACACATGTTTTAATATTTTTACAAGCATGGAGGATATTCTTCATATACATGAACATTTTATAGTCCAAAAGGACTTAAACAACTAGTGTGTATCCACATAAATATTGGCTACAATGTACCATATTTTTACCCTTAGACTACGATCTTCATATTGGTGTGATATGTGGCCTTGAGACAAGAAGTCATATTGTGCCTATGATGCTATTGTGATGAGATAAATTTATACTCAAAACTTCTCCCCTATAAGGACGGACACCATGGAGTATTAATAGGGCCTAAATTAAATGGTTTAATATGTCTCAAATAATTGTTTTAAATGGTTCATTTAAAGAAATATTTTTATCTAAATTTCTGTTTGATTTGAATTTGTAAGATGTGACTTTTTCCATTTATCTATTTTAATGAGTATATTTAACATTATTTTATAAATGATAATATAATACTTTTATTCATTAAAAATTTTAATTACACTTTACAATAAAGATATTTAAATATAATGTATACTTAACAATTAAAAAAATATTTAAAATCAACCATACAATCATTGTTATAGGACTCAACCATGTAGTTATTGGAGTCAAACTCATTGACCCCATGTTTCATGAGTAGTGGTTCACAACAACCCATCTCTCATGATAATGAATGGTCTACTTAGCACTCATTGCATTTAGGTGATGCACACAGAGGTGAAGCATTGAGCCTTTGTGGGAGGTCACCGATCCCAATACTACTCCAACTCAAAAGTGCTTAATCATAGAATTTTCTCCAAAATTAAATCCCCTTAACTTACAATATCATAATTTGAAATGATGCAAAAAATACTCCTACTTATCAACCATACAATCATCAATTCAAACCAAAAGAGACACATGAAAAAGATGCCCATCAATGCTTCGTTCAAAGCTAAGAAGTGCCTGTCTACACATACATATAAACAAACAATTTCAGAGAAATGATCTTTTATTATACAATATATTATATTGTAGGGATTCTCCATGTGGATTACAGGAGAATGACGCCCACCAGTGCTTCGTTCATAGAAAGATAATATTTCATTTTACAATACATTGAAGTAGGGATTCTTTTTCAACTCTAGCCAGGCCAGGTAATTCCCATTTCCACAGGATTGCCCAAGTGAAACAATTCTCTGCATATAAAGCTTAATCCACATATCTAGAGTATGAAAATTGATTCAATCTTCGTTGCTCTAATTGGTAAATTGTTGAGAAAAGTGGTAAAGAAGTGAATCCAAATCTTTAGAAGAAGATCCTCCTTCAGCAATTGCCATCCGGGCCTCATCTCTCAGTTCCTGCGCCCTCTTTCTCATTTGCATTCCCTCCTCACTCACCATTAACTGTTTCACAGCTTTCTCCACCTCCTCTGCAACCACCAACTCATTCTCGTCTGCATTTGTCCATTCCTTCACTTGCACGCCCACCTTCAATTCCCTTGTTATTAGAGCAGAATTGGCAAACTGCTCAGAATGCAGAGGCCACGCCACCATGGGCACTCCCGCACTGATGCTCTCCAAAGTCGAATTCCACCCGCAGTGTGATAAAAATCCCCCTGTCGACTTGTGAAGTAAGATCTCCAGCTGAGGTGCCCAATCCCTGGCAATGTAACCCCGTCCCTCTAATCGCCCTTCATACCCTTCTGGCAAACATTCACAAATCCAGGCTGACTTCTCTTCCGTAGAAAAATTAGCACCGTCAGAAATCCTGAGCACCCACAAGAAAGGCTGTCCACAGTGCTCCAACCCCTCGGCTAGCTCTCCGATCTGCACCCTCGACAGAGAAGACATGGAGCCGAATGAAACGTAGACAACCGATGCGGGAAGCTGCCTATCTAACCTGTCGAGAAAACATGATGTCACAAAATCATGTAAATTTGAGGGAAAAAAAAAAAAAATCAATATAGTTTTTGGATTGAATTGTGTGTAAGTTTTTTAATCAGTGTTTTGAATCACACTTCCTAATTTATTATTAGAAAGGAGTACTGATGATGGATCATGGAGTGTCCTTCTGAAATGTAGATTCAAAAATTTACATTATTCAGTTGTCTTGATGTGCTGGACTTAACCAACACTCTAGCAAGTAGTCAAGCCCTTGATTGATTTGTGGTCCCAATTGGTTAAATCCAGCCATCCTGATGATGGATCAGAGAGTGCTCCGACATGTTGATTCAAAAACTTACACACAATAGTTGGTATGAGTTTTCCACAATCTATGAAGTTGATTAAAATAAGTTTTTGGATTCAACTATGTATGTTTTTTGACCGGCGTTTCGGTCCACACTTTCATCTTCCTCATGATGGATCACTGAGTGTGATCCAAAACATTGATAAAAAACATACATAGTTGAATCCAAAAACTTGTTCTGGTCAACTTACCCACAATTCAATTCAAAAGCAATATTGATCCATAATATGGATTGTAGAAATCTTATATCATTAAAATAATCTGAATTACATTCAACAAGAAATAAATTTACGTGATTAAATCTTGATTGAAGGAAACATCCATAAAACAAAAGGTACCAATATTTCTATACTGCAACTGCAAAACAATTTGTCCTTCAAAATTACAAAGATATATAATATCTTACACATAACAACTACTATCAAACACAGAAGAAATTAAATTTCTCTCTAGATTATCCCTTAAGAAAAAACATAGCTTTTAAGAAAGTAACATACCATCTCAAGCACTCTATGTCCGTTCTCTGTACTTGTAAACGCTGTTCGTCATAGAAGAACGGGTGCGGAAGAAGAGGACCCACTGTCCACACAGGCTTGTCCCCAAAAACCTTTTCCTCGCGCAGTCGGCTAATAAATTGCGATTCCATTGCAGAAAAGGTGTTTAATATTTGTCCTTTGGCAGGCCCATGGAGAGAACCTTGACGCTTTGCAAAGGCTAAATAGCTTTCGGGAAGGCAACGCTTGAATGAAATGCCAACAGGCGACCCAGATACAGTCTGCCCATTTACCACTTCCTTGAACCAGAAGTTTGGATAAGCCCCTGCGGGGCTGTAAACATAGGCAGGAATTCCATGTTTGGTGGCCACTGTCTGAACCCATCCCATCGGAGCATCGTACACAATCACTACCCTGTTATTACTCTCGGAGCAAATAGAACCCACTAAGAGATCCAGATGAGGGTTAAGGACATCCTCTGTCGCTTCAAAGAGAGGAATCAAATGAAGAGGAAACATATGGCCACTTTCAGGATCGGGCTCTCCACCAGAGAGACGAGGCGTGGGCACTTCCCTGAACTGAATATCGAACTTGTGAGGATCCCATCCGTCGACACGGTGCTGGACTTGCTGAATGTGGGTGGAGGCGGCCACAAAGGATACACTAACTCCTCGCTCCGCAATGACTCTGGAGAAATGCAGCAGTTGATTGAGGTGCCCCTGTGCAGGGAGTGGCACCACGACTACATGCATTCTTCTACCACTGGCGTCTGGATCCATTCAACCCAGTTCTATTCGGGCCTTTCCGACACAAAGGAAATCGAATCCCTTATGTGTGTTGGGTTGACTAGACTTGCTCAAATAAAAAATGAGGGATAAGTCGGTGGATTTGTCACATGCATCTGTCCAGTAATGGATACTCTATAGAAGTGCATTGAACTAGAGTTTTCCCTGCTATATTGAATTTTAGAGTTTGGAAATAATGTAATAAATAATATTGAAATTAAATTATATAAAATAATTACAAGGTATATGATTATGATATTGTTAAAACGATTCAATCGTGTAATTTTTTTAGTCAAATTCATTGATTCATGTTTCATGAGTAGTAGTTCACAAGAATCTATCTCTCATAATAATGAATGGTTCAGTTAGCACTCTTTGCATGTAGGTGATGCTCATAGAGGTGAAGCATTGTGCCTTCACGAGAGGTCACTCATCCTAGTACTACTCCAACTCAAGTGCACTTAATCATGGAGTTTTCTCCAAGGTTAAGTCCACTTAGCTTGCAACCCTACTTATGTATTTGGTTTTTAATTTGATGAAACATAGATTATTACAAATGTCAAAAATTGATGTATTATTGTTTTAGAAAATTTAAATATGTTAGACAACAATTTATAATCTATAATTTTATTTTGTCTAATATCAAATTTAAGATCATGATGTGTGTGGAAATGAATTCTATGTCAACAAAAGTGAACTTATTACATGGGTCTAAACTTTACATGTGGATTTTTTTTATTGAAATCTATTGATTGAGAATGAATTATCTTGGTTTGATATTCTTGTTTATGAGAAAACGATGTCGAGATACACCATTTGGGAACTTCCTATATAAGGATTTGTTCTCCTTTGATTGAGCCCCTAGGAGAACTGATTTGACAACATTGAACAAATACTGAAGACAATGGACAATCATGTAGTATGTCCCTAGGATGTTGATCCAAATGTTTATGTGAGTTTTTATTCCTAGATTACACAAATGATTCAAATGGATTAGGTTAGTCCTTAATACACCATCATGGTATGCATTAAAGTAATTCACTCTTGGTTGAATCATAATGATTAGTAAGGGAGGGAAATATGGGCCTAATTTTATAAATTTGAATTTGAAAAATCAAGGCTTAAATTTGCAAGCATGGAGATGAACTAGGTCAATTTTACACCCATTTATTTGTAGTAGCAATTTTATCCATATCCTAGGGATGTTTGGTGATGGGGACATGCTAAGTTAAGGTTGTTTTCCAGCCTCCATGTCTAATATACCCTTGTATACTAGTCAATGTACAAAGGACAACCTAGTTGCAAGGGATCCAAAGCATAAGAGAGAATCTTATGGATATATAATTTTCACCATTACACTTTTCCCCCACTTTGAGTTGTAAGAAGCTACAATTAGAATGCATGTTACAATAAAAATCAAGCAATTAACATGGAAATTGAAAATTTTAAACATGCATAAATGATATATGTGTGTGTGAATCATGTGTATCATCTTTGCCATGTGATGCATCTTTAGAACCTACAAAAACAAAAGAAAAAGTTCTAATAAGTTGCATTTTTTATCAAATGATTAAATATGAGTATACTCACAAATACAAAATCTATTTACAAATAAAAGAGTAAAAGAAGTAGAGAAAGAGATCCTAACTAAGTAGCAAGAGGAATTTAACTAAGAGGAGATGCAAGAGGACTAACCAAGTGCAAAATGATTTTGACTATATAAAAATAAATAAAGGGAAGCTAGATAAAATGTCCATTTTTAATTTGAGAGGAGAGTACTTCA
The DNA here is from genome assembly GCA_007115665.2 of Sequoiadendron giganteum. Taxonomy (NCBI): domain Eukaryota; kingdom Viridiplantae; phylum Streptophyta; class Pinopsida; order Cupressales; family Cupressaceae; genus Sequoiadendron; species Sequoiadendron giganteum. The sequence continues at coordinate 554,270,541 of CM021100.1, read as the reverse complement.
ATTAACTTATAATATTCTACAATTCAATTTTAAATAAGAAAGAATGAATACACAACCATAACAAAATGATATACTCTGATAAAATCCTTTCAAGAAAAACCTTATCTCTAAATATTGAATCATTGTATGGGTAAGTGCAAGAAGTTGGGTCCACTTTTTGAAGAAAAGATGGAAATGTTTTTACTGAAAATCAAAGTTTGTCATACTTGAAGTAAAAATTTGAAGCCTTTACACATAGAATATTAAGAAAGTCCTGTAATATGAAATATATAATTTTGAGTCTAGTTTTCAAAGAACAATTTATTCTAATATCCAAATGATACAAGTTAGTTTTGTAAATAAGATGTACAAAAATCACTTTTTAAAAGTCATTTGTTAGGTCCATAACATGCATGTGTATGACAAGCATAATTTGAGGTCTAAATAAAATAATTTTTCTAATTCATTTTGGAGAAATATGTGTATTATAGTGAATTTCAATGAGAATATTTTTTGTAATTATTTAAAATTAAAATTTTATTGGGCCTATTGCTATTTCTAAAAACCCCTCAAGTATGGAAAACATAATTTGAGCTAAAATAATCATAAAAGGATTATTATTTTTTCATTGTGTTAGGAATGATGTCTAGCTTGATGACATATTTTTTTGAAAAAACTTGTCATAAAAATTAAAAGTTATTATAAGTATACTAATACTTATATTTCAAGTTTATGGATCAATTTCCTCATTAATTAATTAATAAATAGAAGAAAAAATTAGTTATTAAAAAATAGCATATTTAAAATCTATACATCATCATCTATAATGGGTTTTAGTTTCATCAAAAAATGCTGAAAAAAATTCGTCAACCATATTATTATATAAGTGATTTTTCCTCTTGTTTTCATGGCATTAAACTTGCAGGTCCAAGCCTAAAAAAGGGAAAAGTCATAGGTTTCAAATTTCAAAGTTTATGAAACATGTACTCACTCTAAAATATGTACCCTTTCTAGAAAGGAGCAAGAATATGATAAAATTAGAAATGGGTACTTGTTTTAAAATGAAATGGGTGAATGTTCTAAAATGGGTACCTATTTTAAAAAATAAAACAAGTACTAATGTCTAAGGATTCCTAGAAACCTACTAAAATAAAATACCATTGGTAGGTAAACAAATATTCAAAATAACATGGTGAGAATTCTCACAACTCACTCTTCATGATGCATCAACAAGCTAGAAATAAAAGATTCTCTTATGTGTCATAAGAAATTTATAGCCTTTTATAACTACCCAACAAACTTAGGAGATCTATTTTGGATCCATTATAATCTTCATTCAAATAATCTCTATGATGCATCATAGAATGTGTTCAATTAGAAGAGAAGGTCAATAGTATATCTCTTCTAATATGTGTTTACACGTCATACAATTATCATAATATGTCTTACACATCTTATGATGTCATAAGACACATTTTGATAAGATCCACACATATAATAATATAAATAATATAATGTAAAAGATAGACTTAACACAACACAAGAAAATTTTATGTTCCAAGATTCTCTAAAATCTAATATATACAAAAATAGAGTAAACCCTTGAGGTAGGGTAACACCATGCAATACCCCTTATGGGAGAAGCCACTCCATGTTATATCTCCAATAAACCCCAAATATTTAATATCATACTCCACACATATCCTTACAATGATAATAACCTCCTTTATATAGAAAAACTCATAATAATACAATGGAGGGGTAATCCTAATGAAGGCCTACTCATCACCTAATATAATTAGTTACACGAGTTATCCATGTGGCATAATGTAACTAACTCAAGGGATGTGAGCTACATGCTAGTATCTCCATCCACCTAAATATATTATAATATCATATCCCTAGGTACATAACATGTCATTTCTTTACATATTTTTTCCTTGAAACATAATAAGAAGCCAAATAATACATGACTAACTACAAGTTATTACAAATACGATTCCATGACCAATCGTCCAACCATCTATAATTGATCCTCATGTGTGGCTTTTCCTTGACAATTCCTAGATCCCATCTTTGATTCATACTTTGTTGCACCCATTTTATTCCTTTCCTTATCATAGTAAGTCCTCCTTTGCTTTCATGAGTAGCCATTACTTCTATGATACCACTAATTTAAATATAATTATTTCTTTGATTTCATGTAGCTCCATAGTGATTTTCTAATTTATTCCTTGTACTATTATTCCTCTATGACTCTTGCCTCTCATAATGATGTGGATTCATCTACACTATTCCCTTTTACTATCAATGGAATCTTCTCTATTTCTTCACCATTTTTTTGATGCAGGAGCATCGACTACCCTTTTGAATTATATTTTTAGTTTAGTCTTATCTGGGTGAATTCAGTTCTTGTTGCCTTGGTGAATGAATTTCCTGTCATAAATTGGTAAGCTTGTCTTCGACAGAAGGAAAGGGATAATCGACGATTAATGACCAATTACAAGAAACAGTTACACATAGTTAGCAATGTTCAAGATGGTTCGAAAATGGATCGGTGATAGTTGGAAAAAGAGGTGGAAATAGTTTGATTTTAGTTATGAAAACTGGCAGGAAACGTTTTGAGGCATTGAGAAGCGAAAGGTCGGGGGGATGACAAGGCCGAACAGAGGAAGGCCATTTGTTGTGAAAATAACAGTTGGAGTGGTCAGAAGATTTCGAGGAGGTTGATAGGAAGACAAGGCTGATTGGAAAAGAGGCCGAGAAATGAAATGTGGGGGTTGATTGGTAGAAAGAAGAGAGATCAATAGAAGAGAGGGATTGAGTGATAGTGGAAATGAGACATATGGTCGAGGAAAGGGAAATGATTCGACGGTAGGAAGTGGAGTAGTGTGAAACGATAGAGTAAGAAAATATGGATGTAGCATAGATAAAGAAGGAATGTAGAATAGAGAGGGGGGATGGACCGATCAACAATAAGAGGAATGCATGACCGATCGCAACATGTGTGGAAAGAAAATGAGAATATTGGAAGTAGCACCTAGCAAGAAATACAAAGAGGGTCGCACAGTATACAAAAGAGGATTCAGAATGGTAGGTTAACAGACTGAAGTTGAGAATTGGGAAAGAAGAGAGGACAACAGTTAAAGATTAAGATAAGCAAAGAAGATGGGTAAAGACAAGGATGAAGAGTAGAGGCAAGGAGGCATTGTAAAAATCAAGCCTAGAATATTATAGTTTATTATTTGCTTGTAACTAGTAGTTCATGTATTTCAAGAAGATAACAAGAAATCAAATATTCATTGTTAATTCATGTTGATTGTTTGTTATATCAATGTCATGTGGATCATATAGTTAATTTTTGTAATTCCAGTTCGTGGTTAAGTGTTTATCTTTGAATTACTGTCACATGTCATGAGCAAGATAACTATTTCATGTTCCTATCGCCTATGCGACAAAAAGACTGCGTGAGTGAGTGGTGTTGATCGTAGTTTGGAAAACTTGTGAAAGATTGCAAATCAGACTTGGAGTTTATGTGGTAAGGAGGTCGGTGCCATCATTTGGTATCAGAGCCCAAAAGATCTGGACAGTAAAAATTCGCTATTTATTTTGGTAGTTTGATGTTCATAAGAATCTTGGACTAGTGTTATGTGTGTTTGCATATTAGTGGGTTATTAAAGGAACCTAGAGCCCCAAAAGATTTGGGCTATAAATGGTTGATGACTATTTTGGTAGATTTATGGAAGCATAAATTATTGGAAAGTTTAGTGTTGAATATTGCCAGAGGAAGAGAGAAGAACGTGGGTTGAAAATATTGGGTAGACCAAAGGGAAGAGTAGCTCGAGGTAGGTATCAAAAGACAAAAATATACAACAAGTTTGCATAGGTAGAGCACTGAAGGAGAGGAAACCTGTGCTAGAATTTGCAAGTGACGTGTGTTATTGTGTGAACTGATGACCGAAGGAGAGGTAGTTTGCACTTGAAGTTTGAGCAAAGATTGTGGATTGTAGTAGTAAGAAGGATGGGTATTAGTGTAAGAAGACCTATCATAATCCCATCTTGGGATAGATATTGGGATGGAGTGAAAAGCATAGAACTCTGAGAGGAATTGGTGAAGATTGCAAGTAGAATGGATATGTTGGAAAAGAGTTATTTTCTTGATAATGTTGTGATTGCAGGAAGTGGACAATAAGAGAAGAGGAAAGTTCTCATGTTGTAGATAACTTAAATAAAGATAGTAAGGAAAGGAGAAAAGAGAAAGTGCAGTTCAAGGAGCACTTGAAGAAGAAGAGAAGATAGTGTCCATGAAAGAGACACTTGAAGAGACATCTTGGTCTCTTGATTTATTTGCTATTGATTTGTTTGAAAGTGTGAATGCAGGTATGAAGAAGGTAGAGAACAAATCTTTGGAGGCAAAAGGAGAAATGGAAAGAAGAGAGCCCGTAGACGAAGATGAATATAAGAACGAAATAAGAAAAGTTGCAGCAATAGATAAAAGAAGACAATTTGTAGTAGCGGTACATTACCAGGTACCTAAAGATGAAGAGAGGGCTAATGAGGAAAAGAAGAAAGATTTTGAAGAGAAAGAGGTAGTGAGACATGAAGCCAAGAATGTAAGAAAATTGGGACAGTAGACCAATGAAGAGGTAAAAGTGAATTTTGGTGGTGATTTTGATTATGCAAGTAGACATAGGAATGTGAAAATGCAAGACAAAAAGGAGAAAATAAAATTAGTAGATCATGGGTATATAGTACCATTTTAGCAAAGAAAATCAGTTGTAAAGGAACATCAGGTAGAAGGCAACCAAGGAGCGGTTTGTACTAACCTTTAAGACAGTAAAATAAAATCAAAGATGGAAGGTATGACAAAGAAGCGGAGAAGACAAGAGGATAGGCCAAGTGCAAAGGCAACAAGACATCAATTCATGTGAAGATGAAGAACCCAATGTGGGTAGTGAAGCATGGGACAACAATAGAAGAAGTTGATAATGAGAAGAAGACAATTCAAGAGAAGAGGAAAGGTGTAGATGTGGACAAATCCAATGAACTAGAGAACATGATAGAGCCCATGATAGAGGATGAAAAGGAGGACAATGCCCCAAAGCATGCAACAAAGTTAGAGGAAAATCAACATGGTAAGTGCAAGGTAAGAGGTAGACAATTTGATTTTTATGATGATGATGTTGAGGCTTTGAATGAAATTTATGAATATGAGATGGATATGTGAAGGTTAGTAGATGATAAAGATAGGAGAAAAAGAAAATATCAGAGGAGAAAGGAAAATAAACAAAGGCGGATTGGAGAGCTTAGAAATAATAAATATGAATATGGAATGAACCATAGGAATGGAAAGAAAGAATGGACCACAAAGGCTTGGAATGAGGAAAAATTAAAGGGTGAAGGAAAAAGAGGAAATGCAGATGAAGAATGCATAGTAGACATTGGGGTAGTAGTTATGGATAGAGAGATACAATATGGAGAGATCACAAAGAGGAATTTGGAAGAAAGGACTCCAGGAAGTAATGAAACAGATGATGGAGTAGCAGGCAATCACGGTGAACATGATCTATGGATACAATTTGCAGCTATAGAACAAAAGTGGAATGTAAAGGTTGAAGGTATACATGGGACAACGAAAGAAGTCCTACAAAATATTGTAGTCAATAATCAAGAAGTCATTGCAGAGATAAAAGCAGAAGAGGTAGCAATAATTGCAATATTTGATATGAATGTTGTGAGTCATGAAGATGAAACTGAAAATGATCTATTATTGGCCATGGAGGAGCAGTGGCTGGAAAGGATGTTGGATGAAGAGGTTGAGTTTGGGAATGAAGTAGCAAGAGAATATGTAGTGAATATTGATCTGATATAGTAATGCGAGTGTATTGGTTGAGTAATATTGAAGATATGGAAATCTTTAATTTCCATCCATTCAATTATGGTGGTTTGTATGAGGATGAAAAGATGGGGAGAGATTGGGGAAGAATGATGGATAATGGAGATAACTTTTCAAGGACAAAGAAACGAAGTGGATAGCAATGTTGGAAAGAAGTGGCATATGGGCCAAAGAGATTGTGGATGAAGCGGAAGAAAATGGACATGTGGGTTTGTAGAATCACCACATGTGCAGGAGCACATGATCTTTTATTCCCCTGGAGAGTCTGATGCAGGAGCATCGACCACCCTTCTGAATTTTGTATTTAGTTTAATCTTATCCAAGTGAATGTAGTTCCTGTCACCTTAGTGAATGAAGTTCCTATCGTAAATTGGTAAGCTTGTCTTCGATAGAAGGAAAGGGATAATTTCTGATTAATGACCAATTACAACAAAAAGTTACAAATAGTTAGCAATGTTCAAGATGGTTCGAAAATGGATCGGTGACAGCTGGAAAAAGAAGTGGAAATAGTTTGATTTCAGTTATGAACACTGGCAGGAAACGTTTTGAGGCATCAAGAAATGAAAGGTCGGGGGGATGACAAGGCCGAACGGAGGAAGGCCATTTGTTGTGAAAATAACAATTGGAGCGGCCAGAAGATTTCAAGGAGGCCAATAGGAAGACAAGGACGATTGGAAAAGAGGCCAAGAAATAAAATATGGGGGTCGACTGGTAGAAAGAAGAGAATTCGACAGAAGAGAGGGATCGAGTGATAGTGGAAAGGACACGTATGGTCGAGGAAAGGGAAATGAATCGACGATAGGAAGCGGAGCAGAGTGAAGCGACAAAGTAAGAAAAGATGGATGGAGCATAGATAAAGAAGGAATGCAGAATAGCGAGGAGGGGTGGACTAATCAGCAATAAGAGGAATGCATGACCAGTCGCGGTATGTGTGGAAAGAAAAAGAGAATATTGGAAGTAGCACCTGGTAAGAAATACAAAGAGGGCCACACAATATACAAAAGAGCATTTAGAATGGTAGGTTAGAAGATTGAAGTTGAGAATCGGGAAAGAAGAGAGGACAACAGTTAAAGATTAAGAGAAACAAAGAAGATGGGTAAAGATGAGGATGAAGAGTAGAGGCAAGGAGGCATCAAACAAATCAAGTCTGGAATATTATAGTTTATTATTTCTTGTAACTAGTAGTTCATGTATTTCAAGAAGAGAACAGGAAATTGAATGTTCATTGTAATTTCATGTTGATTGGTTGTTATATCAATGTCATGTGGATCATATAGTTAATTTTTGTAATTCCAGTTTGTGGTTAAGGGTTGGGCTTAACCGGCACACTCTAAAGTGTTGACCGCTTAGAGTGGCTGATGTGGGCCCCACGGTAAATAGTCTCCTTCCCGTTCTCCGTTAACAAAGTCCATTTGGTGGATGGATGCCCGTGAATTTAATTATTTTAAACTTTCTCCCACTCACCAACGCATAGCTCAAAGTTCCCGTGCATAGCGTAAAAAACATGGGTTTCCTCCGAACTTGTCGCATTGTTTCACAGTAACCAAAAAACAGGAAATACACAGAATGGGTTTGTTGAAAAGGTTTTAGAAACTTTCAAACAAATGCAATTGGAAGGTGTAAAGCCAGAGTCCTCAACCATTGCCAGCATCCTCCCTGCTTGTGCCAAAATGGGTGCTTTGGAACAAGCTATGCACACCATTCACACGATAAAATATAAGAGGGATTCCGTAAGATGTTGTAGTCACAACTGCCCTGGTAGACATGTATGCAAAATGCGGATGCATAGACAAGGCATGTGAACTATTTGACATAATGCCTCAAAGAAATGTGTTGTCATGGAATGCCCTACTTGCAGGATATTCACCAAATGGATTTGTTGAAAAGGGTTAGAGACTTTCAAGCATATGTAACTGACGGGCGTAAAGCCAGACTCTACAACCTTTGTCAGCATCCTCGTAGCCTGTGTCGAATGGGAGCTTTGAAACAGAGTATGAATAGAGGAATTTTGTCAGATGTTGTAGTTGCAACCAGAGCAGTAGACATGTATGCAAAATGTGGAAGCGTAGACAAGGCACGCGAACTGTTTGACAATGTGCCTCAAAGAAATTTGATCTCATGGAATGCCATAATTGCAGGATATGAATAAAACGGATTTGCTAATAAAGATTTAGAAACTATCAAGCAAATAAAATTGGTAGTTGTAATGCAAGCATTCTCCCCGCCTATGCCAAAATGGGAGTTTTGGAACACGGTACAAACATCCATCAAAGTATAATGGAAAGGGGGAATTTTGTCAAATATTATAGTTGGAAATGCTTTGATAGATATGTATGGAAAATATGGAAGCATAGACAAGGCACGTGAACTGTTTAACAAAATGCCTCAAAGAAATGTGGTCTGATGGAATGAGATGTTTGCAGGATATGCATAAAATGGATTTTACAAAGATGTTGTCAAAATGTTTAAATTAATGCAACACTTCTCAACATTATCCTACCAATATAAGCTTTTCTTGTGTTCTATGTGTATGCAATCATTCACGTTTAGTGGATGAGGGTTTATATATTTAAATAAGATGAGTAGCCCTTGTTGAATTACACTTATATCATTGTGTGCATGGTTGAGCTTCTTGTCTATGTTGAGTATATCCATAACACCCTAAATTTTATGATTAAGATGTCAATTAAACATGTGGTGGTTGTGTTTTCTTGGTGCTTGTAGATCACATATGGATATAGGTTTAGGAATATTTACAATGACATTGCTTTTTTACTTGGAACCTAAAAATGTTGTGACTTTGTTCTACTCTCAAAAATCTATGTAGATGTGGTCAAGTGGTGAGGTTCGAATGGTAAGGGGATTGATAAATGGTAAAGGAATTAAAGAGATCCTTGGATGTAGTTAGATTGAAGGCCATAAAATGGTGTGTGCCTTTTCATTTAAGGGGTAGATCCCATCCACAAACATAGGAGATCTATGCAAAGTTGGAGAGATTAGCTTGGGAGATGAAGACAATAGGGTGTACCCAAGATTTAAGACATTTACTTAGTGATGTTGAAAAGCAAGGAAAAGAATTATTTCTCTACCACTGTAGTGAAAAGTTGAGAATTTTTTTTGGTTTGTTAGATGTTTTGATATGTGTTGATTACCACACTACAACAAAATTTATCTCCAAGATTGTTGCAAGAGAAATTGTTGTCAGAGATGTGAATTGTTTCCATCATTTTAGATAGGCAAAATGTTATTGTGGATATTATTGGTGGCACTAAATGAGGTGATCTAGAAAATAGGCTTGCACTATAATAATGTGCACCATGTCACACCAATACTAATAATGAAGGAACAAGGTTATATTTTTAGTTTCTAGAAAGAAAAATCTGGTTTTATTTTGGTTTTAAATATTTGGCAATTTAGACTATGATGTTGTCTTCATCAAATTAGATGAATAGAGTGCATATACACTATTTAGGTATCTTTCAAAGACTTATTTTATGATAACATGGACATTTAATTGAATTTTTTTCATAAACCTACATATGTATGAAATGAAAAGTTGGAGGTGGAGAAAGATAAAAACAAAAGGGGAGGAACACTTCAAGCAAATTGAAAGATTTTTGACTAGCAAGAAATGGGAGAGGAGGGCTCACAATTACCCTTGCCATTTTGTATAGTTCTTGTGTTTGGATTAATTGTTAGAATGGGACATGATGAATCAACTCAAGGGGCAATCAAGTGCATGAGACATGGGCATATAATTGACTCACTAACTAGGAGCATTTAATCATACATGTTAGTGTCTAAAGGGTGTTTACCTATCTTCCTAGTTACTTGGAACAACGTCAAATTTGATAACCTTGTATATAATCACCCCTCTGCCTATTATGGTAGGATATAATGAGTGGACAATCTTTGAATGTCGATAGAATAACTCTCTTCTACCTTCGTGGTAGCCTCATTTTTCTATTTGATAGTACTTGGACAACCCATTTATTATCATTATGGTCTAGCTAGGATTTTTATTACAAATGTGATTAACCATGAATCTAGTGTGGTTTTTGAAGTCCCTTTGAATGTTCAAGACCATCTCCTTAAGTAGATAATCGGGGTTTAAAGATAAGACAACCCTCCTTGATTGTCAAATTCCTCTAATGACATCATTTCTTCCATGACACTTTGACTATAACAATTGTATTAATAGTCCTTTGGTAGTTAAGACATGATTATTACCTTATATTGGAAAAAATATAATTAGGTCAAGTATTTAGATCTCACAATCTAATCAACTCATCGAGAACAAAGGAAAACTAGAACACTTAAAGCTAGGAGAAAATTTGATCAATAGACTTGAAAAGAAATAAATGGATTCATCATTATTTTTGGGGAAAATGGGGTGTGTATGCAATGCAAGCACATGTTTCTAGCTAAATTTGTAGGTTATTAATAAGGGATAGTAGCATAATCCTACATTAATATAGGTTGAATATTACCTTTCCAAGTAGGTGTGCAAGTGAGCATTTTAAGTAGCATATGATGAGCTTCAAAAATGAATAGAATCACATGATTGTTCCATAGAATTTCATAAGGAAAACAATAGCTAGAGTAAGTCCATATCAAAGAACGAGAACTTGATGAATTCCATCAAATTACTTACAACACTTAAATTATGTTAGATCAAGCATTTGAATTAATCATGAAATAGGAAAGTGATCATATAAATATTGTTTGTGAATAAAAATTGCAAGGAAAAGCATGCAAAATATATAAAACATGTCTCAATGTATTATCAAGTACAAGATTATATTAGATGCATTTCCATTTAGAAACCTTCTTGATGGGTGTTCAAGGCCACTCCTAAGGTACCAAAAGCAAGTGGGAATGTGCATTTGATGTGGTTAAAAATTGATAACCTTCATATCCAAGCAATGGTTTCCTTGTGAATACCTTCCTAAAAATGAAAATAGTGACCAATCAAAAGGCTTCCATGTCTAAGTAACCTCTATCCACATCCAATACTCTATCACTTTTCACACCCCCCACAACACAAATAGATTTAGGGTTATCCTTAAATAGATAGGGAACCTATCCTCAATTCTTGGAGATTGGCAAGCAAAGACCATCTTCATTAACAATTTATATTGTTACTAATAGTATTTTTTATGTCCTTAGTCCTATACAACACATTATCCCTTGAAAAAAGATTTTTGACCAAGCCATGGTGTCCCTATGAATGCCTTTCTAAAAAAATTAAAGGTAGTTGGATTTATTCCTATTAACATGAAAAATAAAAATAGAAACCTAATGGAGACTAATGATGAAAACCCATATGTTCACTAGAAGGTAAGTCTTGTAAAATTGCGGGCTACTAGAATATAAAATAAGATAGAGATCATTGTAGGTATTAAAAATAAATTTGTGGTACCTAGTATTAGGTTTCTCGTACTACCCCCTAATAAATTAAGGTATTAGAAAGAAAGGAGTTAAAGATGGATAAATTAAATCAATTAATTTTTATGGAAAATTTTGATAACAAAAGAGTAGAATCATTTTTTGGTGAGATCGACATAGGTTTTGAAGAGAATGTAATGATCATGATAGAAAAGAAGGAAGAAGAATTGTTTTTGAAAGAATCCTAGGATCGAGAGGAAAGGTAATGGAAAAGGTTAGAAAAAGTGTGAAGCATAAAGAGAGTGTATCGAGAGGGATGGAGCTGATAAAAACCCTAGTATTGAGAAAGGTGGATCCTTGATGGACATGGAATTCATGAATATTAAAGGAATAGACTTGTTTATAGCCTAAATTAGAACTATAGAGAAAAATCTAACTAAAATGATAAAGTAATTTTGAAAGAATAAAAGACAACATGGAACTTACAGAAGTTTGATCTTATTTGTAGAGAAACTATACATCTAGTTGCTATGGGGAAGAAGAGGAAGTAAATAAGGGGGGAAGTAAATAATTTGTTAATTGGTGAAAAAGTGGAGACAATGTTTAGCAATAGAATAAAAGAAATTGCCTAAAATTTAGAGTTTTCCAAGGAAGATTTGGAGATGATAGATGAGAGCAATTCCTAGGTTAAGGAAGAAAAAAGTCAAAGAAAATTAAAGAGAAATGAGTTTCTAAAGAGTCCATATAAGTAGTGAAGTCTTAATTGGGTTAGAGAAAGCAAGATCAGAAAGCAATTGTGTATGAAATTTGTGATAGATATTATATTTAGTGAGTTCTTAGATGTTTAATTGCCAAGAGATAATGAAAGAGAAAGGACTTTGGTCAAGTAGAAAAGGAGTGAAACTAGACAAAGAAGCCATGATAAAGAGAGAGAAAGAGATCCAAGAGTAGATATAGATTAGGAGAAAAGATAATCCTTAACCATATAAATAAATTAGCACATTTTCCTCCTCCAAAAATGGATGCACCTATGATTAAGATCCCTATTTTTGGTAAATACACCAAGGATGCTAGCAAATATCTCTTTACCTTGGATTTTCATTGAAGTGGGATAGCCATAAATGATGAGTAAAGAAATATATGATTTTGTGGAGACCCTTAATGATGAGGCACTGATATGGTGCATTAAATAATTCCCTAAGCATGATAAAACATGGAAAGAAATGAGTGACTTTTTTTTGACAAATTCCCTGCACTCATCTTATGTATGAACACAAAACATAAATAAAATATGGAGGATGACAAAAACTGATGAATTAGTAAAATATTATGAACACTAATTTAAGTATGGTTAGAAAACTAGAAGGAACCTTGACATAAAATAAACAAGTTGAGTGGTTTATTTTAGGATTAACCCCTCACATTATAGCAAGAGGAGATGAGAAAATTTCCTCTTCGTATAAGGATGCAATAGAATTGATCACTAGAATATAATCCTAGTCAAAGATATGGGAGAATGATTTAGTAGGAAAGGATGAAATTGATATTTTTCAAATTAGAGTGGACAAATATAATGTTGAAGTAAGAAATTATAATGAAAGATGAGAAGGTTGAGACTTCTCCCACACCTAAAAGAAGTAAATTTTGGTTTACAAATTATATTAGGGAAAAACATCTAAAGAATGAATGTTTGATAATCAAAGGCACCAAGAGGGCTACAACACTAAGAGGGGAACTTGAGAAACTCTCTGGAAAGATAGTAAATCTAGATACTATAAAATATAAAGTGGGACAAACATAACACAAATAGGTGTCCAATATTACTTCAAAAAAATATGAATATGAACCAATGGTTCATGGATTGACTAGGGAAGTATTTTTTGGATATAAGTATGGGTAGAGCATATGGTTTAGCTATAAAAGCATTAGCTTTTTATTTTGCATGGCTACTGAAAACTTTAATTTAAAGAAATTATAAGATCACTTAACAATGTATACTATGTGGTACCACAAATTCAAGATGCAAGAACCTCCTCCATGAGTTTCCATGATGACTATTGAGAAGGAGGTGGTACAAGAGGCTATCTAGATAATAGTAGAAGTACCAAAAAAAGAGGAAGGACCAAGAGGCCAAAATGTTATAACTATGGTAAACTAGGACACTATGCTAATTGATGTAGAAGAAAAAATGAGGAAAGTCAATATGTGTCTTTTTGTGCTAATAAACCACATGTTATTTCTAGTTCTCCGAAATTTAATAGTTCTACAAGAATGTGTTAGCACCATGATCATAAAGTGAATAATTGTCGAGTCTAGATGTAATCTATGATGCTAAAGTAGTAAAGAATAACTAAAGTAGAGTAGAAAATGTTATACAATGTAAAAAATCAAATATAGAAAACAAATGTAAAATAGGAGAATCCTCATTGACAAAAGAGATTGAAAAAAAAATGCAAAGAAAAAGGAAAAACTCAAGAAAAAGGCCATGTAGAAACTTAAGAAAAGGAGAAAAAAGACTCAATAATTACCTAGGGCGGGTCTATAAAAACAATTCAATTAAATGTCCATGTTATCATAAAATAAGTCTTTGAAAAATACCCCAACAATGAATATGTGTTCTATGCATTTAATTTATGAAGACAACGTCATAGTCTAAATCACCAAATATTCACAACTTAAACAAAACCTTTTTTTTTTGTTTCTATAAACTAAAAATAAAACCTTGTTCATTCATTATTAGTATAGGTGTGACATGGTACACATTATTATAGTGCAAGCCTATTTTCTAGATCACTTCATTTAGCTTCACCATTAATATGCACAAGAATATTTTGCCTATTTAAAATGATAGAAAGAGTTCTCATCTCTCACAACAATTTCTCTTGCAACAACCTTGGAGATAAATTTTGTTGTAGCATGGCAATCAAACACATATCAAAAGTTCTATGTGTGCATCTAACAAACCAAAATAAATTGCCAACTTTTCACTATGGTGGCAAAGAAATAATTATTTTCCCTCCTTTTCCATATCACTAAGTAAATGTCTTGAATCTTGGGAATACCCCATTGCCTTCATCTCCCAAGCCAATCTTTCCAACTTTGGATAGATATCCAATGTTTGTTGATGATATCTATTCCCTACACAAAAAAACACACTATTTTATGGCCTTCAATTTAACTACATCCAGGGATATCTTTAATTCATTTATCATTTATCAATCCCCTTACTATTCCAACTTCACATCACCAGCACCCCACATCTACATATATTTTTGAGAGTAGAACAAAGTCACAACAATTTTAGGATCCAAGTAAGAAAGCAACGTCATTGTAAATACTTCTAAACCCAAATGCATATGTGATCTCCAAGCACCAAGAGAACACAATCACCACATGTTTAATTGATATCTTAATCATAAATTTTAGGGTGTTCTCAATGTATTCAACATAAGCAAGAAGCTCAACCATGCACACAATGATCAATTGTAAGTGTAATGTAATAAAAATTACCCGTCTTATTGAAATATATAAACCCTTGCCCACTAAACCTGAATGGCTGCATGTACACATAGAACACAAGCGGAGCTTATATTGTTAGGATATGTTCAAGAGTGTTGCATTAATTCAAACATTTTGACAACATCCTTGTAATGGTTTCAAAGCTCCCATTCGGCACAGGTTGCGAGGATGCTGACAATGGTTGAGGATTTTGGCTTTACACCTACCAATTGCATTTGTTTGAAAGTTTCTAAAACCTTTTCAACAAGCCCATTTTGTGTATTTCCTATTTTTTGGTTATAGTGAAACAGTGTGACAAGCTCAAAGGAAACCCATGTCTTCTTACGCTATGTGCGGGAACTTTGAGCTATGCGCTGGTGAGCGAGAGAAAGTTTAAAAATGATATTGCTATAAGGATTCAACCGTGTAGTTTTTGAGTCAAACTCATTGACCTATGATTCATGAGTAGTGGTTCACAAGAACCCATCTCTCATGATAATGAATGGTCCACTTAGCACTCATTGCATCTAGGTAATGCTCACAGAGGTGAAGCATTGGTCCGTCCCGGGAGGTCACCCATCCCAGTACTGCTTCAGCTCAAGCATGCTTAACCACAGAGTTTCCCCCAAGGTTAAGCCCACCTAGCTTGCTACCCCATTTGCACACCTCTGTGAGCATCACCTAGATGTAATGAGTGCTAAGTGGACCATTCATTATCATGAGAGATGGTTTCTTGTGAACCACTACTCATGAATCACGGGTCAATGAGTTTGACTCAAAAACTACACAGTTGAATCCTGATAGCAATATCATAATTTGACACGTTGTGGAAGAAACCTCCTACTTATCAAGTTTAAAATAATTAAATTCACGGACATCCATCCACCAAATGGACTTTGTTAACGGAGAACGAGAAGGAGACTGTTTACCATGGGACCCACATCGGCCACTCTAAGCGATCAACACTTAGAGTGTGCTGGTTAAGCCCGACCGTGGTTAAGTGTTTATCTTTGAATTATTATTGCATGTCATGAGAAAGATAATCATTTCTTGTTCCTATCACCTATGCGACAGGAAGACTATGTGAGTGAATGGTGTTGTCCATAGCTTGGAAAACCTATGCAAGATTGCAAATTAGACCTGGAGTCTATGTGGTCAAGAGGTCGGTGCCATCATTTTTTGCGACTTATTGTATTGTCCCTTGAATAGAATTACTTATCTCTTTTTTTTTTTCAATGTCTTGTTCCTCCCTTTTTTCCCTCTAATTCACTAGTACAACCTTAATGATATTCCCAAACTTTCTCTTCCTTGACTTTCCTTTAGGCTTCATTATGTGTAATATCATGTATATAATTTTTCTCCTTCTATACCAGATCTTTATGAACTTCCTTTGCATATTGATGTTTATTGTTCTCAAATATTCTAATCAAGGATAGCCAAGAACAATATCCAACCCATCTATATCCAAATCATGAAATTTTGAATGCAAAACATATTTATCCATAGATAGCTTTAGATCTTCAAAAAATTGAATACTCATACTCAATATTTGACTATCCTTGATGTTCTATTCTTGTACATGTAGCTTCTTTGTTAATTTTATATTAATGAAGTTATACTTTATACTAGGTTTTATAGATACAATAGGGTAAAAGTACAAAGTTGTGCCACACTTTTGGCCAACTTATTAATGCAAGTGAATTTAAGTATTTCTAACTAGAATTCAATTTTGGTCAAACATATGATCTAGCTATATTCATTGTAGCTAAGTTAGATATAGCCACAACTTTGACTTCATATTCCAATAAGTAAGACTAACATTAAATCCTAGTCATCAAATCAACTAAGACAATTCTAGCCATCTATTTTCAACTATTAATTCTTAAATAATAATTTGAAATTCCACTTCATCAATCCAAAATAAAATTAACACTCAAGCCTAGCCATCAAATCAATTAGACTAATCCTAGCCACTTATCTCCAACTACCTTCAATCTAAATTCCAACTAACTTTTAATCCTCACCACCCATCTAACCAAGTCAATCCTATCCCACATTTAATTGCCACTTCTCGGTCTCAATTTCAAATTCAAAAATCTTCTCATGCAATCCTAGCCTTTATTTCAAACAGATCCTAGTCCTTTATTCCTCTCCCTGAACTATATAAATTCATGTCATCCCCCAAAATTTCTCTAGAAGAAAAAAATGTAGGTATATGATGTCACATTGGGGAACCAAAGAGTAAACCAATGCATCACTTTGGAACCATAAAAAATTCATATAAGATATAATGCTTGTGTAAGTTTTGAATTGTTGTATTTACCTTTCATTTACACTCTAACTCGAGGTAGAAGTAGACTATTGCTTTTGCACTCACATTCTTAGCTTAAAATTTCTCTTCTACACAAAGAACCAAGTGACCATGCATGTGCCCATTAATCACATTACAAGGTGGTATACCTATTAAATGAGGGTAATATTAATTCTCTATTTGACATTAGTAAGTTTTCAAATTGCTACACCTAAGTTATTTGACAAAAATATCTCATGGAGGAAGATTTTATGGCACATGCTTTTCACCTTCAAGTGTACCAAGTTGTTGAATGAATGAATTATAGCCAACAAAGATAACATGACCCATATATCCTTCAAATCTTAATTGAACTATACCATACTAATTATTAAAAAAATATATAAAAATATTTAATACTTATTCAAACAATGTATAACTATATAATAATAATAATCTAAATAAATTTATATTTCTAACAAAATATATTGTTTGTACTTTATGGCGAGTTACTATTACTCACCTCATATTACATAAATGATAAATACTATAAAAGCTAGCCCACTTATATATATGAGTTAAAATACTTTTAATTAAATATCAATAATTTATTTTAATTAAAATATAAAACACAATTCACTAACTATTTAATCTCTTTCTCAACCCTTTTAACATATTCTTATGTTTTATCCATCATCTTTTATGGTGGTCATATACTCACGCAACATATAGTGTCAATCTTATTATAAACTTTCTTACAAATGTTAAATACAAATTACAAACATTTAATTTTTTAATATTTCAATATAATAAAATATGTTCTAAATAAAATAATAGTTACAATATCGTCTACCTTCAATTCAGAAAAGAAAAGAAAAATGACAAATTCTATAAACTACTAAATTTTAATTTAAATATATATATATACAGATGTATAATTTAAAAAAAGTAATAACGAACTCACACAAAAATATTTACATATCAAAAATACATTGCACCATATGATTCATAATTCAGATAGATCTACTTAACTTGAATACATTAATAATCCTTAATGATTTTAGGATTATTTTACCTCTCATATAATTTCTTACACAATCCCTAAGAAATGGAGGAGAAATATGTGGAGTGCCTCTCTAGACAACCAACTGAAATTGGTAAAATTCCCTGTACAATGAGGCAAGAGAAAAATGGATTTTCCTTCACTGGAAAATGCAAGATTTTATGGAGAACAACAGACTTTTCTTCAGTAGACACTGCAAGGTTTTATGTTGTGGAATCATAGTTCATTTTTTATGATTGTAGTTGGCACTGTGGACCTTTTGAGCATTAAGTAGAGAGTTGCAAACAACAACGGCTTCAGCCACTGTAACAAACAGCCATTTCTTTCCTAGGATTTCCATAAATTTGCATTTCTCAAGTTTATCCACCACTGGGGTTGCTGGATTTGCTAAAACAAGCTGCACATAAAAATAACAGTTTTTTAAATCATATTATTTATTAATTTTCATTAATTATATGAAGTTGTAGGATGAAATGATCACCTGAAGTTCTCGACGCTCTAGTGTCTTTTTCAATTCCTCGAGGATATTGATTCCACTTGTGTCAATTGTGGCCACAGCTGACAATTTAAGTATGCTATATGTTAAAAAATGTATACTTAAAAATGTAAACTTCTGTGATTGTTACTGGATTTAATTGAAAGATACTCACAACCCATGTCAAGAATTATATAACGTAGGATGTCTTGATTGAGCTTGGCCAAGTTGTCTTCTTCTTCTTCTATCCATCTCAACGTTCTGCACAATAATGGAACTTTTATATTTAATGAATATTTGTTTGAACAATTGAAAGGTGTGATCCTACCAACTTGGAATTAAGAGAAATTAAGTTACAATTTTTTGGTTATTTTTTGTTATTGATTTTGGAGGTGGCTGCTTTATAATCAGTTTGATTGTCTTCATACACTCATTTTCAAAGCAATCACATCCAATATACTTTTGCTTAAGTTGTAGAAGGTAGGCAGACTGTCCCATTAACCCCTGACAACTTTTCAACCTTTGAAAAAACAACCCACTTAATATCTTTTGAAATATACTTCAGATTGATAAGCCCTTCCCTCCCTCCTTTCTTCTAAGATAAGATTGATATGACAGTACACTCCTAATGCCCTCTAGATTAATACAAGTGTTTACTTTCCTCTTCCAACCTCTCTATTGATAAAAATCAGGCAAATTAATCTATAGATTGCACAGATGCCACTAAAATAGACTGTAGATAAAACAATGCTAAACGAACCTGTCTTTCAAATAGTTGGCATTGGCAAAATATATTGGGGAATCTATCCGTAGGATAAGAATGCCTGGGACTTTAGTGGCATCTTGGTACTGCTCTGTGCTTCTGTACATGGATGTTCCAGGAATGTTCCCCAGAACTGCAGTATGAGGCCTCATAACATGCATCAACACCCTTACCACAGATATGGATACCTGAATAAGAATGTTCAAATCATTAGAAAAGGCATACACCGTTACTTAATGGGTTGTATACTTTTTTAAATGATTTATTTCTTTGCAGAAAAAAATTGCCAAATATCTTATGAATAACCAAAATTTATGAATGTGTTTGAGTAAAATAAAATTTATACATACAGCAATAATCAAACCGGTTTGAACGTCGATGAAAACCACCCCAAAGTAGCCTGCCATGCAGACAAGGAAGTCAATTTTGTCCACCTTCCACAGATGGTATGCAGCTTGGATGTCAATCAAGCCTAGCATAGCTGCTGTTATTATAGATGACAGAACCACCATGGGAGTGTAGTAGAACAGAGGTGTCAAGAACAGTAGAGTTATCATCACAGCAAAGGCCATTACAATATTTGATACAACTGTTTTGCAGCCTGCACTGAAATTCACTGCTGATCTGGAGAACGGACCTGCATCACAGACGTTAATGGCGTTTAATATGTTATAGTAGATACAAAAATACATAGATTACAAACGAATAGAAACAACAAAGTATTCTTCTACATGAACTATTAATTTTAAGGATGATAATTTTTCCACTTACTTTTTATTTTCTAAAATTTGTAGGTTAAATTCTCCTAAAAAGTTTTTCCAGAATATTTATTTATTATTTTTATGTGCATAAAGTGATAAAGAGATTTTTAAATTGTTGCTCTTTGAGAGCAGGCCATTCTAAATTCTAAGTCACCAAAAATGTTTAAACAGATTTCTTTTTACCACTTCTATAACTACTGATCATTAGGTATATAATTCATCAACATGCTTTTTTCATTTAGTGGTCAGTATTTTAGTTATAGTTTAATAACAATTTTTAAAAAAATTAAAATTATATTATTATTAATTATTGATTTGTTAATATATTTTAAAAATGGTAAAATTTTATTACTACTAGTTATTTATTTGTTAATCAGTTTTCAAAGATAGATTTTAGAAAACAGGGATGATAATCATAGATTTGATCCCCTAAATTTACCTTTTCATGGGTGGAGGACAGTTCATGTTGATGGAGGTTATAATAGTACTTGTTAAGATTTTACTATACTTCAGAATTCCACCAAATATTGATTTCCTCCATTAAAAAATTATTTATTTACTAATTTATAAAATAATATGATTTAAATTATTATACCTTCACATTTAATAAATCATGTGATATATATTATGTGGTCCCAAAACCAATAAGATATTGGAATTTGGGATATAAAGGTGAAGGGGCTATCATATACTTTTCATTATTGAAAAATAGTCAATGATTGAAACAGAAAATTGTAAACATAGGTAATTGTTACTGTGATGAATGAGTATAATGATTTATAGGAAACCTTTAATTCAATGGTCTTAAATGGAAGCAACACTCTAAATTCTTGGAGAAAGTCATCATGTGTATATCCCTTCGAAACAAATTTGTAGGTGGTGATTATAACTCCCCTCAGAAGTGTTTGATAAGGAAGAAACAAAAACAAAGTTTAACTCATTTATCCAATTAAAATGTTTAAAAGAAAGAATTTGAATTAGAATGGATTATCTATCTAGTGATGCTTTGCTGAGGGACTAGAGAAGATAACCTGTTGTAACATAACAGCTAGTCCAGGAGCCCAATATGTTCATCATTCCGATGGCTATCATCTCCTTATTGCCATCGGTATGGTAGCCCTTGAAAAGGGCAAATGTTCTTCCGGATGCTACTCCTTCCTGCATCAGTATAATTCAATATTAACACCACCTGCCCTGTATTAAACATTGCTCCAATTATGTGCTCAACATTACTAGACTAGTCTCTTACAGTTAGGGAGATGAGACCGCATATCAGTCCTGCCTTTAAAGCAACCTTCAAATACTGTCCATGGAAGACTAAGAGCCCAATGGACAAAGGATTTAGACCTTTCTTTAACTGCCCCACCTGTTATTCCAATTTCTAAGTGAGCAGATGTACCATGCCTTCAAATTCCACTATCAATACCCTTTGAAAAGAAAGAGTATTACACTGTGAACTAATCTAATTTATTTGTTTATGTTTCTCCCCAAAAAACTTTATCCATGATAAAACCCAAAACAAGGTTTGAGTGCTTTTTGTTTTTCATACAATTTGTACTCCATGTTTCTCTGCATGTGTGCAGAACACCAGCAGGCTGCCTACAATGACAGATGTCAGTGGAGCAGCAGCAGATACCCAGAAAAGCCTGGAATTTTTCTTGCTCTGTTACATCATAATACACATTTTACTTACATGAATAACAAAAGAGGCAAAACAATCTCATAAAGTACTTAGTCATGTATTCATAGCTCACAATACTCACAATGTAACGAGCAACTAGCAAGAAAACTAGAAAAAATGCTCCCAACACTATGGTTTCCCATCTCCACTGCACAAAACATACATATAGTTTCTCATAAAAAAGCTATAACAGTTTTAGCAGAAATACCAGAAATAAGCTCTCAGTCCATTGAATTGAAATGTAGAACATTTGGGTGAAGAAAATGCGTATTCCTACCATGGATGATGATCCATCGTTATAGTGAGAGAAATGATAGAAATATTACTGAATTAGAAATATAAGTATCAAAGTCAAGGAAGAAAATTTAGGGAAACCTTGTGAACTTGTTGTGAAACTGATTGCGCCACTGAAACAATATCTGTTTTAGTTGAAAAATGTTGGAGTCCCAGGAAGCCTTTGAGCTGTTGGAGGGACACAACAGTGGCTGCTCCTGCCATGAATCCCACTATTGTTGCATGTGAAAGCATGTCTATGATGAATCCCAACCTGTTACGCTCCAATGGGTTAACAGCTTTCAGAACTTCAGGGCATTTATGCACTCAAATCAAATATAACAGGAAATTGTCTACGCATGGAGGTATAGATTATTAGTTCCAACCTGAAAATACCCAATGATGCTTGGAAAACTCCAGCGAAAAATGTTGCAGTCAAAGCCAACTGTAAGTACAGCTCCGGATTAGCTGTGGGAGAGACCTCATCGCCAAGCATTGAGGCAAGAAGAAGCGATACAACTGCCACTGTGCCCACTGCTATATCCTTGGATGTCCCCAGCATTGCATATACTAGAGGAGGAACAAAACTGGAATCTGCACAAACATTAAATTCCCAGATCTGTTTTAAAGTTGGATTTTTTAATTTTAATTTTTTTTTTCTAAAATTCCTTTCAATGATATATTATTGGAGTACAGAAATCAATTGAACAGGCTGTTTGGGTCATTTCCAAGCCTGAACATAAATCTATTTATCCTAACATTAACTTAAACCATGAATAACTCTATGGAAATCAAACAGCATCGCCAGCTAAACCATGGCAAATAAGACAATAAAGCTAAAAGTTTTTGTTTAAACAACTAAAAAGTATTAATGTCTATAATAAAACTAGTTGTTAAAGCCACTTTTTAAGTATGACTATATATCTATTTACCTTTACATTCAGAAATGATATAGCAGGCATCATCACAATTTGAACTATGGTAAGTTAGACCATGAGACAATATTTTTTGTTTGAAACATTATTAATGTTCACAACCGGAATATAAAACTACACTTTCCTTGAACAGGGAAAAGCAGATTCCAAAAGGATATAAAAGAATAAGTTACTCACTTATTGAACCATGGCACTTTATCTACTGGAATGAACATTCAAAATAATTGAAATAGAAAATTTAAAAATGTACATAGAACTAAAATGGGATTAGGGGCGAAAGTTTTCAAATGGCTTCATTTTACAAAACAAGTTCTCCTTTGACAGGAGCTTCCTCATGCTGGTTAGAATGATTTGCAAATGACCTTCCCTATTCAGTTATCCAAATATGGATTAGAGTACACTTACATATTGCATCTCAGGCCAGAGTGAATGCCTCTAATAACTAGAATAGTCACTGGGACTAATGTAAGAATGTGGGTTTGAAGATTGCAGTAAGGCAAGAGAAAGCACCTCTGGTAATCAGGTTAGTTTAAGGACTAGTGTAAGAATGTGGGTTGAGCTCAAGCACTTTAGTTGAATATTTATTTAGAACATACATCCATTCTCTAAAAAGCAATCTAGAGTAATCTAGACAAGTGTAAGAAATGTGTTTGAGAACTTAGTCATGATCTTCCTATAGCCTACCTTAATTGCAAAGCTTTCTAGTACTGAAAAACTGACAGCCAAAATAGGTCATAGAATTTAAATGGAGTTTACAAAGATCCAAATTCGTTAGACAAGAGAAGACCTATTTTTATAAAAAATAACTAACTTCTCACTTTGGAAAGTGGATATTAATGTGGGCTTAACAAAATAAAAGTGATTAAATTATACAGAAAAAACAACCAAGCTGTACTCACATAGTCCCATCAAGGGAGGCAAATTTGCAAGTTTTGCATAGCTTATACCCTGCATCAATCATCACAAACACATAAATTTAGTGCATGCCTAAAACAAACATTGCAGACCGAAACTAAGACACACAAGCACATTAAGACACTTATCCGAATACATGACCATATTACCTGTGGAATGGCAAGGCTAGCAATGGTAACTCCAGATATCACATCTGATTTGAACAGACCTAATGAATATTTGGGTGCCCATTCTAAGATGGGGAAGACATACTGAAGGCCAAGAACACACTTACGTCCCCTGGACTGATTCTTAAACTGCCTAAAGGGATCATCAGGAAACAGAGTTTCCTTGACTGCTTTGCCAACTTCATTGATCATGCTTGTGCCCTGAGCAGGAGGAACATCAGTCTTGTGAACCACCACCATCTGTAAATCCTCATTGATTTTCCCATGCTCAACTCCTTCCATTGCACTTGCAATTAGTCTGATTAGTGATTACCTAACAGCCACCTACCAGAAAGATCATAAAAGAAAACAACTTCTCTTCATGAGATTGTGATGAATTCGGGTGGTTTTATAAGTATAGACGCCTGCTCCCTAGCCACCCATAGTGGCATTAGGGACCCACTGGGCATGTGCCCTTTTCTACTGCCCTACAATCTGCATACATTCCCTCATCCCATCATCTCAGGAGAGTAGAGCAGGGCTTTCTACACCCTCCTCTACAAGATGTTCTATTTCAAAATGAAATACAGAAGAACATTATTGGTCCTCATGTATGCAATTTCAAGGAAAGAAAACCTTCACTTTGCCACTTTTTTAAGGTTTCTTAGGAATTATGGTGTGCTTAACATGTTGGTGGGTAGCATAATATTCTAACTGAATAGGAAACACAGAAAATCTTAAGGGAAGTAAATCTTATCTCTTTTTAAAATTTTCTTATAAAGTTATGGTATGAGTGTGATGTAATCCTAATTTGAATATTTAAAATTCTTGAATTGTAGCTTCTCCAGTTTTAGTCAATACAAATACTGACACATGTTGGTGAGGAATTCTAAGGGACTAACAGAAGCTAAAGATTTCTGTTAGCACAGGCTCGGATAATAATGATAAGGGCATTATTACCTAACAAAAGAAATGGTTGGTTGCTAACCTTAATGCAAACGCCTCGTTCCATGGATGTTTACTTCGTCACCTTCTTGTTCTTATTTGTTGTTGAAAGTAGTGCTCAAAGGTGGACCAATAGAGAGGCGCCACCTTGACCAACTACTTTATGGGTAAAATAATTGCAGGATACACACAGTTCATGTGATGAATGGTTATATTTTCAAAATAAATTGCTATTATTATATATTTAGATATAGTTGGTGCCTCATTATACCAAACAAAACACTTCACCTTGATTGATTTAGGTTAAACAAATGCATGTAAGCAATTGATTATTATTTATTGTTAAGAGTAATTTTTAAATTATGTATAAGTTTTTTTTTAATCAATATTTGCGATTATTTTGGATGATTTATTATAAGGATTCTTAAGTATTAATGATATATTATGTAGTATGAGTCAATTTGTTGATATAAAAATTCATACATAATTAAAATTGATCTTAATTAAATTAATTAAAATATTTTTTTAGAAATTAAATGTAATGGATAAGGGTATTTGGTTTTTGAAACTAGATGAAGAATGCATGTTCATGTAGCACATAATCAAGTCATCAAAGTATAGAATATAAATGTTTTTTGATCGATGAATGTTTTGAGTTTTGTGGGATACCTATGGATTGAAACTATGTCCCTTGTCATTGAAAACTTGAGTGCTACAAAAATGATCTAATACGTGGGATTTGTTTATACCTCGTGAGATTGTCCTAGTTAAATGTGGACTTATTAAACTTTTATCACCTTGGTCTCTAATATTTGGAGACATGTAAGGATTGCAGTATTTAGAAATACATTTGGGGAGATTATCGAATTACAAAGGTCAAGTTATCCTCGTTCAACTCCCTTGTCAAACTAGCTTTACAACCTTGGACATTCTTTTGTAGACAACATCATCAACCATGCAAATGGCCCATATGTATGTTTTGATGTAATTGGTTTCATTTAGTGACTCAAATTAAAAAGTTTCTAGAGTGATTTCTCCTTGTAATTATTTATGATTTTCCTTATAAAGTAAATTCCTATTAAATGCCTTTAAATACTAAGACATAGCAATTATTCATGCAAACATGTACCTAGCCAACTTCCAACAAATAGTAGAAAAAGTTGGAAGTTGGTCATTTTAAATTTGAGAAAATGAATTTTGGGGTCAATCTTAACTAGCTTGGGATCAAACTTGGGCATATAAGGATTGGCCTAGGACAAGGAAATATTAAATTTTAGGATCTAGAATGGATGCATGGAAGTCTAGACTAGTAACGAGGTGAATCTATGGATATAGGTGCAAACAGGGCTAGGACAATGTTGAATGTATGGAAATGTGTGTAAGTGGTAGTAAATGATGACATATAATAATCAAGGAAGGAGCCAAACTCAGTGCAAAAGTGTTGTCATTATGTAATTTTTTAAAGTCATTCCATCAATTTGAGCCCAAAATTAAGTGGCAATTGCATAGGAATGCAAATTTCACCATTAAATCTCCCCTAAATTTGAGGTGCATGCGAATCTAGAATAAACATGTATTTCAAAGTATCTGTACATTCTCAACCAAAATAAAAATTAAATATTTAAAGATAAAGTGATATGGGTTCCATGTAAAGTAATGGACCCATCTTGAATTCTTCATACATTCCTCTCCTTGGTCTAAGTGCTCCTACTTAGGAACCTGTAAATAAGCAAAATAAATGCAATGAGC
The DNA here is from genome assembly GCA_007115665.2 of Sequoiadendron giganteum. Lineage (NCBI taxonomy): Eukaryota > Viridiplantae > Streptophyta > Pinopsida > Cupressales > Cupressaceae > Sequoiadendron > Sequoiadendron giganteum. Next base: position 554,243,784 of record CM021100.1, on the reverse strand, counting down.
ATCTTTTGTCATGCAATTAAAAATACCCTAATTGTAATTTAATTCAACAAAATATTAAAATGAGGGGAACAACAAGGGTAGGGTAAGAAAATCTAACTATAAAAAAATAGTTCACCTAATACAACAACAATTTAGTATGATATAACGCTTCAAGAATGACCATGTAATATTATTCCACTCAAAGTGGTAGATTTAACTTGAACTCTCATAGTAATGTGATAAAAATCTACTCATATGTGGGTGTGTAAGAATTATTAGAATCTATTCGAGTATAGTGTTGATTTTCTATATAGATACAAGTAGTTGTTTATAATCTTAATATAATTCTTAGTGAATAGTATATGATCCCTTCAATTGGTTGTATCTATCGATGTAAGGAATTGGAGAGGGGAAATGATACATCAAAAGTAAAGGTAATATAATCATAGATAAGTATATAAAGTTAAGAACCATTTGTTAATCATCACACAATATCAATATTGTGTGACAATCATATGATAGGTATCAAAAAATAAGAATGAAAATACACCAATCATGTATCAAATGAGTAATATTGGAATAATAATGTAAGCTTCATGGAAATGTAGTAAGTGTCATAAATAGAATTTGGTATAAAAAGAAAGTAAGAAATGTCAAATGATAAGTGTGGAAACCATATAAATAATTATTAAGGGACACAATTTTTCCCTATTTAAATTTATGTAAGTAAATAAAATCTAGAGAAATATCATAGTTCCCCACTATAGGTATAGAAATACATGATATTATATATTCAATACATCCAAACATGCAATGGTATACAAAGGCATGATGTCCCCAATCTAAGAATCACATGATAAGGTATGTGCACACAAATAAGTGTGGAGAAGGCATGGTGTCCTTGATGTAATAAGAGTACTATAGAAGCATGATACAATTTAATGAAAACACAAATGAGTGATGTGTGATCATTAAGGTACATGTAAATATGGTTTCCACCTCATAAATGATGTGGTCATAAGAAAAATCATAAGCATTGTATAGGTAGCACATACTCTAACCAATAATGATGGTATAAACATGGAATTGCATGATGTAAATATGAGATGCATTAAGATCATGATAAGGATCATAAATAATGTGTCACCATAAATCATGTTTCATAGGAACATAACGAGGAACATGTGAAAACCCAAGGTGGTAAATATCTAGAACATAAGAGGGAAAAGGGGAGAAATGATGCATATAAGAAAGCATAAAAATGGAACATTAAAATTAATGCAAGAAAGTTCTCCAAAGTGGTGAAACATGACATGGACCATAATATACAATTTTAATCAATAATATGAGATTCACAACAATTAATACATAATAAATATATCATAGTAGAAGGTCACATATGAAATAAATATATGAAGTCTAGGAAGGATCACAACATGCATGAAACAAGAAAAATTCCCAATGATACAAAGTATAAGAAATAAGTGACATGAACAACATAACACATGTTCAAAGTCACTTGTGTTAATATGCACCACTAAAGGTGTCTTTCGGTCATCCTTGTGCTAAATAGGAACATAGAAATATAAACCAAGAAAATAAAGTAGAAAAAAGTAAGAACATGGGTAGGTTGGGATTTAGTATCAATAGATTCATCCATCATGATGTTTATTAGATGGTTGAACTCTTTTATATCATGTGTAGCCTAAATATATTTTATAATAAAAAAATTGATGCACATAATTTTCTCCCATATGGTTCACCTCCTTAAATAAGGGACTAATGGAATCATGAGTATGCTTAATGTTCATCTTTCCTTTATCTACAATTTCTTTAGCTTTGTGGTTGAATGAAATGCCTCTTTCCTTAAAATATCCATGTGTGTGATGATAAGTGCAAAGCATATTTAGCCTTATGTGGTTTATTATGAGCTAAGGTAGTGAGAGTGTTCTTTTATTTTTTTCTAATGACATATGTGTAGGATTAAGAGATACATCAAGTTGATTCAATGGAGCATTATGACATTTAGATAGTTTAGGAGAGGATAGAATATCATGAAAGATTTAAATACACATAAGCCCTATGGATAACAAGATTGAAAGACAAATTATGAGAAGGTATCACAATGTCGATGGTATCCTCACGGGCATAATGTTTAGAAAAAAACAAACAATAAAACATGCACCAAGTTCATAAAATAAATGTAAATCAAACAAGATGAATCTAACCATTGTAGCAATCTACCACTTAGATGGACACTTAGCTCATTGATTAGAAATATATTATTCTCCGAGAAATTTGAATTGGAAAATAATATTGATTTAACATGTAAATAAATATTGAAACCTCCAAATTATAAGAATTTAATAATTCTAAACCACAACGTCATCATGTAATATTTGGGAGGGAATCAAAGTATTGGTATGAGCTATATGAGAAGATGAGCTATCATTAATGTGTATACTATCATTATCTAATATTTATCATAATGTGAAAGATCATTATGAATATTAATAGGGTAACATGAAATATACAAATGTGACATGTAAGAGAATTATCATTGAAAGGCATACTAATTTAATAAATAGGTAGGTAAGGTGTAACCTCCTTAACTATCATACATTATTTGCATCACTTGTTATAAATCCTCACTAGAAGTATATGTTCAATACTATCACAAGTCATTAGATAAATATGATTAATATGATACTTATAGATAAGTGAAGTAAATATATAAAAAAAGAAGGAGAATAAATAAATAAAAATATGGAGGAAAGTTCACAAACATGAAAAAACACATTCATAGAAGTTGCATCATCATTCTTAGTATAAAAAGCTATAAGAGCATCGAGGATGAAGGATTAGAGAAACAAAGCATGAGAAGACCTCAAATATGCAAATAATTTGTGAATAAAATTTGGACAATGGACTATGAGATTCTATGATAGAAGATGTGTTAATGACACACAAACAAGGTGTGTGAATAGGGATCAAAGAAGGATAAAGAAATATAAGACCAAAACTTAAAGCATAAATAGATTAATGTTGAGAAAATAAGAGTGGATCTAATATAATGAAACTAAGTTACAAAAATTCTTTCTAAAATAATATAAGAGGAGAGAAAAATATCAAATACGATCTAAAATAATTTGTAGGAAAGTAACAACATGATAAAACCATTCACCAAACACAATAATGTATTCTAGAAAAAACCATTTAAGGGAAAAAATAGCCTCCAAACTCCAAAATAATGTATTAATAAATAAAAATATATATTTAAAATATAATCTATATGACGAAGCTTCATAATAGATAACACCAACATTGTAATATAGAGTAATACCAACAACATAAAAATATCTACAAAACACACTATGCAAACTCCACCTCAAGCACCCAATAAATAGAGAAACCATTACATGATACCACGAAAGGAGAAACCACAAAATGATGAGCTAATAGCACCCAAAAGTGGTGCCCAAATATCTCATTTAAATTATACATACAAATTCTAAGAGGAATCATCAAGTTAAACATGCCATATTTGTAGAAGTTTAATAATCCAACCTCACATATCCCAATGAATACTCACAAGCAAATAACCTGTCACCAAAGGAGATAAAGAGGCACAAGAATGTTGCTCTACAAACATGAAGCAAAAGATGCATTACCCAAGAAGTGAATAATTACAAAGAGATCAATCCTTAAGAAAGGAGATCGAAACATAAAGTGAAAACCCTAGGATGAAGATTAAATTAGCATGTGACAAGTGTCAAGATCATAATGAATGAAACAACATGACTAATTTAATAATGCAAAATAAAGATTCCTAAGTTTAGCTTAAGTGAAATAAAGTAAAGGTGACTTAATTAATTAATCAAGTAAACAACCTATTACTCTAACACCCCCCCTTAAGATTAACTTAGGGAGAAGCTAAAAAACTAAGGACAAATGCATGAAAGAAAAGATGGGTCCCGACAAACAAGGCTTGATGAGGTACCCATGTACAAATGTAAAAGATCTCTCACAACAAGAGAAAAAAGAAAAAACCTCGTGGGAAAAACTCTTCTCCAAAAGAGAAATATAGGTGAAAGTCTAAGAAGCCTCTAAACAAGAATGAAGGAAAAAGAAGCCTCTAATCAAGAAGAAATTGTCCCAAAAGATAGGAACAAGGATGAACACCATTGAAGCATGAAGAAGCTACAAACACTGTCGTAGAATTACTGTTGAAAGAAAAAAAACATCTTTGAAACAAATGATGATCAGAAACAAGAAGACAAGAATTTGCACGAGTTCCCTCAATGAGACTACTCAAATCCGATGGCAAACCAAGGCAAAAATTAAGAACTCAAAGATACAGATGGTCTGAAGAACTGATCAAGTAAAAATAGAAGGTCGCCTCTAAAATAGGAATGCAAGAGTGTCCATATGGTAAGTGCTCCATCTCACCAAAATGCATGGGTAACTAGCCGTTGCATCCACCTAGTACATAGGAAAAAATATTGTATACACAACTCACTCCAACAAAACCAAGGAAGCATTAGCACCAATAGTAGAAACTCCCCCATAATGCTGACAAGGGAGAGGTATGACAGGTACACTGAAAATGAATGCAGGAATGTAGTGCATGAGAAAGAACCAAGAACATCTAAATGTGCAAACATGAAAGTACAATCATATATAAAGGGTGTGCAAACAAAAGGCACACACACATGAGGCTTATTTCGTGGAAGGGACACTCACTTGACAAAGATATGATTGCAAACAAAAGCAAAACATCAAACCCCCCATGGCACTTTATAACATAGTGTGAGTACAATAAGGCACAAAGTGATGTGCAAGAATCCCAATACTACATATACAAAGTTGAAGCACTTTATTTCAGTGCGTTTACAGATGAAAAATACATGCAATGTGAGCCCATAAGGTCCAATAAAGGACAACAACTGAGAAGAAGGATTTTTGGAAAAAACCAAAAAACCAATTTGGAAACCACCTACACCACTGTGAAGATCTCAGAACCAAATTTCTGACGATATCTCATTTGCCCATTTTTGGCATCGTATGCAAAATTTATGCTGAAAACACTATAGGCAACTCTCGAAAAAAAATCTAAATTTGACTAGAAATAAAAGGGACTAGAGAAAAAATATCCAAAAAATACCTGAACCACTGGAAATTACTCTGAATCTTCTTTCTAACGATATCTCGTTTGCTCGATTTCGACACCGTGGACAAAAGTTATGGCCTTCATAAGTAAATAGCTCCCAAAGTGCAAAAACATAGTTTGCGGCATTAAATTTGACATCCAAATGGCCATCGCAGCAGAACACTGGGCCAAATTTGATGGCCATTTGGCCGTCACCAAATTTGCACAATTCGGCTTATTTTTTTTAAAAAATTACAATGAATTTTTTTGTTATAATTTTAAAAAAATATATATGGTGGGGGGCACGTGGGCCACCCCCACCATTCATCATAGGGGTGAGGTACACTACGTAGGGCTGCACAGGTACAGACCTGTGCAGTTGCCTGTGTAGGGTACCTCTCCCTTTTAAAATTTTTAAAACAAAAAAAAAATTTGCAAAAAGCTTTTAAAAAAATTTCAAATCTTTTTTAAAAACAATTTTATTTTTGTACAATTTAAAAAGCTGTGAATTTTTTTTGCAGAAATTTTTTTTTCTTTTTACGATTTTTTTACCTCAAGATACATGCAGGAGGGCATACGACCCCTGCTAGATAATTTTTTTTTGCCCTGGAGTGACCTACTCTAAAATTAACAAATTATATATGGAAATAAGGGTTTTTGGGCTTTTTGAGTGCAATGGTGAGGTCTGTTTGGGATCAAAATGCTCTGAAAAATCAAGCACCCCCTGGATCTGGCAAAAAAACCCTTTCTTCAAACCCTCACAAACCTGACAAACAAAAGCCAAATTTGACAAAACAAAGGTCAATCTTGATTATTCTGAAAGCTCTAGATTCAATGGAGAGGTCTGATTTGACCCTGGATGCACTGAAAAAATTCTTCAAGACAAGATCTCACGAAAAGGAACAAGAAGCTTGTAGATCTGGAGCTTTGATACCATATAGAAGTTGATAATCCAACCTCACCAAAGGAGATCAAGAGGCACAAGAATGTTGCTCTGCAAACATGAAGCAAAAGATGCATTACCCGAGAAGTGAATAATTACAAAGAGATCAATCCTTAAGAAAGAATATTGAAACCTAAAGTGAAAACCCTAGGATGAAGATTAAATTAGCATGTGACAAGTGTCAAGATCATAATGAACGAGACAACATGACTAATTTAATAATGCAAAATAAAGATTCCTAAGTTTAGCTTAAGTGAAATAAATTAAAGGTGACTTAATTAATTAATCAACATGATCAATTAATCAAGTAAACAACCTATTACTCTAACAATATTCCTTACACCTATTATAAGTATCAATCATAAAAAATCACAGTTATCCTTCCAACTTGAGAACTCTAAGTAACGTTATTTAAAGCCTTCAAGATGCTTTATGACATGTCATAGGTTGGTGAATATTATTGTTTAACATGTGTAACTAGCTCTTATATCTCCCTTATACATCATATACATTCTTACGTATTTAATTTGAGAGACCTAATTTGCAAATCCCATAAAATTTGATCTAAGAAGTTGAATGAGTCCATTTTTTGAAATTGAATATATTGGAGAGTTACATGTTATCATAACCCACTTTAGCTAGTTAAAACTATTTTGATAATTTTTTGAGCCAAAGATTACCTTTATAGCCTATAAATTGCATTTTAGTGTTCTCAACATTAAGATGCAATGTTAAGACACCTTTCCTATCAAGAATACTCTATTTCATAGTGTTAGTGAATGAGTCATGTTTATTAAACCTTGATGTCAAAATATTAAGTACTATCAATGGTTATACATTTGTATTGTTTGACATTTTAATTATCACTTTTGTTTATTCCTAGCCACAATTCATCTATATGCAATATGCAATAGGAAAAACACTTATTCCAACCTCTATAGACTAGATATTAGTCAAAGACTATTCACTAGAGGTATGTTTGAGTTTTAATACCCTCTATTTGACCTACACATTATTAATCACAATCAATTAAGAATACATATAACATTCATTATTTTGTGTTATTCTTAATCATGAAATAATTTATTACATCAATGGTTTTTATATAGGTGCTTATCCCCAGTGCTAAATTATTCTATTATAATAAATCACTTTAATTATTTCTATATTTGATCTATGTTTAGTGCACATACTTTGTATAAAAGCTAGTCGATAAAATTACTTTACAATTCTAAAATAAATTCTACACCAAAAATACTTTCTTCTAGAAGGGCTAGCACAAAAGAATGGGGGACCAAAAAGTGACCACTCAACTTTTTGGCCTCATCAAAGCCATAACACGAGTATGCTATAGTTCACTCATGTTATTTCTCATTAAAGAAATAATGTGAGAACATTATAATGTGCTCATGTTATTGCTTATTAAATCAATAATGTGAGCACATTATTTCTTATTAAAGAAATAAAAATAAGTAACATTTGTTTTTCTACATTTCCATGTATTTCTTCCTTTGCATGTGGCTTGCAATCTTGGAGAGATAGTTCTTTTCCAAATCTTCACTAAAATTCTACCAAGACGTCGAGGAGGTCCAAGGAGTAATTTTTTTTAGTTTTTAGTGTCAAATTTGTATTTAATAGGTAGATTGAATTTGTTTTAAATTAAAATTTATTCTTCAGGAATTGAGAATTCACCCTCAAATCTTGAAAATCCCAATTCGCCTCATCATGAAATCCCTCTTGAAGAACAAACTCAACAAACACCTCCTAGAATTCCTCATCATCCTCTAGGAACACAATAAAATATATTATGGCAAATTAAAAAAAATAAAAAATAAAATGAGGGGTTAATTACAAGTTTGAGAGATATTGAACAAACAAAATCCCATAGGACCGCCCTTTCTCAACCACTGCAATCCATAATATTTCACTTAGAATTAATTAGCAAGAAAATAAATAGTTGGTTTGACAATAGACAAGAACAAAAACATTTTTTTGCAAACAAATTGTCATATAAACAAGTTAAAGACAAAAAAAAATTGAAATTTTACTTGTGTGCACTCTTCACCAACCCACAAATGAATCAACCCTTACACAGTGCATCGAAGAGGTTCCCTATCTATTGGTGACAACACCAAGGGATAAAGAACAATTTTTGGGATAGGTGATGGATGGTTTTTTACCATCATTCATGCAATAACAATGAGGTATCACACTAAATTTTAAAGAAAATCTATTGTGAATTTTTCCTCAATGAAATCCCAAATAATTTCGACATACGAGAGTTCCAAGGTAGAGGTGGGGGCACATCTTAACCCATAATGGCTAGCAAGACCAAAATATGAGCATGTGACTATCCCTTCTATAGTGAAGGAGGTTGTTGAGATGGATACCTTATAGTTGATTAGCTCACTCACTTAGAGCCTTATACAACATAATAGACCTCTAGTATAGGGTGAGGTCGGCGAGTCTTCCAAGCATCCAACTCCACCTAATTTATTCCAGTCTTATGGTTCACTCTGTGTTTATGATCCTGAGGATAGTCAGGATACATGTTCCTAGGCTACATTCACAATAGATCATATGGTCATGACAAAAGCTCTCTTGAGTGATATATCAGCTTTGATAATTAGGTAAATGTTTACAAGTTCATTTTCAATTTATGTAATCTAATTTTGAAATAAAAGATTAACTAAATTGATTGAATGATTATAACATGAAATGTCAAGGTCGTAGTCTTTACCCTACTTCTAGTTGTCCTCCAACTCCCTATTACACAACGATGCCAAGTGCAAAGGTATGTAACTAGTAAAAAATTATAATATTACATGTGAATAGTTTAACCTTATATGGATGGTATTCTTGTAGCTCACTTTTGATATTGAATAGGTCATGGTTGGGCCTTTGAAATTAATACCTTGTATTGGAGGTGCTCATCAAACTTTCACCCAGGTAACACAAAGAGATTTTAATTTAAAAATATATATATTTGGTAATTGGATAATGCTTAATGACTCAAAGGTTATACATAGTTTGTAAGTATTCTTTGTAATTTTTAATTAGTTTTATTTCAAGTTTCTATGCACTTCATAATCTATTAATTTCATTTGATCATGTTATTGACCTCTAAAAATATAGGCTAGTGATGCCAATTAATTTTCCACATTCTCGCGGTTGGTGTTAGTAGACAATTTTATAATTTTGAATCAAAGAGAATATTTTTATTTAAGTGGTTGAGTGAATAGCCAACTCTTTTAGGTTTTCTTAGTTCATTTCCAATCCACCCATGATAAAAAATTCACTTTTATTTTCAAGGCCTCCATCTTGGTTGCCCACTCGATTGTTCCTTTCACTTGTAATTAGGTTAGAAAAATTCCAAATTAGAACCATAGCTTTCTTAGTCTAACGATCTTGGTTTGATCATAATCAAGTTCAACTAGGTCCTAAGAGGTGTTAATAAGTTTCCTTTTTGGGATGGTGCTTAGGTCTTAAGAGGTTTTTAGGTCTTGTGTCCTAGTTTTATTCATCATTACATACCTCTTTTCATGACTTTAAAGTATTTATCAAACTACAAAATCTTCCTAATAAGTTCACATGTGTAGATCTACAATATTTTACCCTCTAAATAGTTGGTTGTATTGAATTTTTAATTTATAGAAAAATATAGAAAGGAAATATAGGTTCTTAAATGTGGATCTATATCCTTTAAGCAAATATAGTTATACATATAAGGTTCTTAAGAAACTTATTTTATTATTTTATTCTTGATTTTCTATCTTAGTTTGGTGAGGATTTTTTCCTTATATTTTCATCAAAATCGAGACCCCCTTTTAGCTTGAGATTTTGAGTTTCTACCCTCTTTCAATTTGTCATCTTCTCTGGGTGGCATAGATCTTAGTTGGTGAGTTGATTTGATCTTCATGGGTCCTAGTTGACTTTCATGTTCCAGGTGCCTTCCTATGCTATGATATGTTTTATTTGGGGTCAATTTGATGTTTTATCATTCACTTGATAGGTTATAACATGATATTAATTTGAAGAGTCTTATATGTAGATTTACTTCATTGCTTCATTTGACTTCTTTGCTTACATGGATATGGTCACAATACTCTAGTAATTTTAACAAGAATATTTGATTCCACATTATGATAATTTGATTATTGGAGGTATTTAGTTTTGTAAACCATGAGTAATCCTTCAATTTTAGACCACTTGATATACTTGACATGGTAATGCTTGAATATATATAAATCAAAATTTGAGATTATGGTTTTGTCACACCATGTGCTATTAGAAACCTTCATGAGTGATATTAAATTATTTTATGAGCACCATCATAATTGCACATGTCTTGGGATGTAATCTATATTCCATGTAAAGGAATTATTAATGGTTAAGTTGAGTCTTTATCACTATTGGATGGTTTAAACCCCTTAAATAATACAGAGAAATTTCACTCAAGTAGTTTTGGTAATTGAATAATTTTGTTTCAATAATATTAGATAATACAGAGAAATTTCACTCAAGTAGTTTTGGTAATTGAATAATTTTGTTTCATTTTAGATGATGCAAGTAGACACTCCTCTTGATTTTCATATGAAAGTGGAGTATGGTGTTGCTACAACAATGGGGAGTTTGATGCCTTTGACAGAGGTATGAGGTAGATTAGTAAATTTTACATTACATTTGTTATTTTATCTTTCCTATTATTGAAAAATTAAATGATATTAATTTTTATTTTAATTGCTATATAGATGGTTTCCACAGGTCTTTGTAACTCTAGATCATGAAGTGATTATTTATATGTGGTAACTGATTATTTTGTTATGTCATTCTATAATTTAATTTTGTATATATTTTTTATTATATTAGGTAGGGTTCCATGAAACTTTAAATATGAGGTTGAGTGAATGAGTTTTAAGGATACCACCATCATATGCATCTCCAATCCCTCGAAAATCAAAGGTAGCTTGTGATATGTTTCCTCCACCTAGAGGGGAACGACTATGTACTAGGGTCCTTTATTGTATGCCTATATGGCATTTTTAACATGCATTTTTTATTACATATATGTGGAATTGTATGTCCATATAGCTTTGTTGTAAGCCTATATAGAATTCTTGTATATGTTATTCTTGTATCGACATATAATGATGTATGCCTATATGACTATTTGGTTAATATATTTATTATTATCAATGATGTCCATATTTTCATTATAAATTATTATTTGATTAAATGAATAATGAATCGATGCAACTATAAATGAATAATGTTATCCATATTTGCATTATAATTTATTAGTTGAATAATTGAATAAGGCTCACTTTTCCATTTGGACTATAGTATGGTTTCATAGTTGTTAGGAATAAATAATAACAAACTAATATCTCCAAAATAGCTTGTTGATATCCATTGGTTGGTTAGTATCTACGTTTAATATTGTATATCTTGACTTCCCCCTATATCTTGAAGAGTAGATAACCATACAAATACAAAACTTAGGGATCCCAAGGACATTCAAGTACCCATCCATCCTTACACATTTGATCTTCTATCAATGTTATCATCTAGCCAACCTAGAATTTCCTATTTCATTAAATGATGTGACCTATTTATAATATGGAACCCTATCCTCTAGTTGACCAATCATTTTTTCACATTTATATATCTATTCCTCATGTCTACACTTTCCTTCCTCTCAAATACATATATTCCTATATTGACCAAAAAATTTATGATTATGTTGAATTCAATCCACGGAGGAGACTAGTTCTTTGGTGTAGATCATATCGTCATAAGAGTATATGGGTTCACTAGGTTATTATAAAAGCTTCTAAGAATGGTCCTCCCATGAGTTTTTTCCTTATAATTACTATACTAGCAAGATATAATAAAAATTTAACATGGATCTAACAAAGGTAGAGCTACATTCTACTCCCTCCAATATATCTTTTTGTGACATCAATGTAACCAAGAATAAGACTATGGATGTCCTTCATGACATCAATGTAACAATATACATATGTCAATGTGACTCTTAAGAGGTCCTTGTTACTATCATATCTTCTTGAGACTTCGCCTAATAGATAAAATATCCCTTTGATAATTGACCTCACATTCTCTTTACCCTAGGGTCTCTTGGGATAGTGTTTCAAGGTCAACTTAATAAGCCCTCAAGCCTTAAGGATTATGATAGATCATTTATATCTTGATTAATGAATAATAAATTATCACACCTTGAAGAATATTTTGTCACATTTGACTATTATTTATATCATTTGAAAGGATTATGTTTTGTGTTCATGCATTCCTCTATCCCTTTCTAAAATGATATGTGGTAAAAGGGTCTGTAAGTGACTTTATTAACATTTGACAAATTCTTAGCCACTACTCAACATTGGAGAAGACCATAATGACCCCTCTAATGCACCTTTTCAAGAAATACAACAAAATAATGCCTTTTTTTGAAAAGACCTTACAACTCATGATAAAATTTGAAAAAATAAAGGTTAAAAATACCACCCATCAAAGTTTCAAGGTAACCCTAGCCACCATGAAGGACTGAAAAATCTCATACAAAGAGACCTATGAAGACCAAAAACCCTAAAGTAGAGCTATTATTTTTGAACTCAAACTTTGCAGCCACCCTAACATGTTGGAATTATCGATTTACCCACACAATATGAAGAAACTTAAAAATGCCTCTTGACAACTTTTTACTAAACCCAATTGACACTTTTTGCAACATCTAAAAAATTGTTACCATGGTGAAATGACTTGGAGATATGCAAATATGAGTGAGGTTAGTTTGTAGGGACCCTACATGACCGTGTTCCTTCAAACAAAATCTTTTTAGGTGTCACAATTTTTGAGAAACAACTCATCAAAGTTCACCACTTTTTGGCACTTAGGACTCTTAAGAGAAAGTGTCGACACAATGTATGTAGTCTAGAATGATCATGAATGATGGCGTGTCAAATTGGACCTTTCCTAGCATAAAATTGCCCACCTAGACATGTTGGCACTGTTAGTTTGGCCCCACAATGAATATAATGAAAATTATGCTACCTTGTAATTTTATCTTCAATATATTTGATGCTTTTTGCAATGTGCAAAAACTTGTCTCCATGACCAAATGGATTGGAGATATAAAAAACTAGATGTTAGTATAGAGGGACTCTCTGTGACCATATACCTTTAGATGAATTTTTTCTAGATGTCACAGTTTCTGAGAAACAACTTGTCAAAGTTTGTCACTTTTTGGCACTTAGGGACCTTAAGAGAAAGCATCAACACAATGTAGTTTGTCCAACGATCAAGAATTTTGGGGTAAAATGGGACATTTCCTAGCATTAACCCACCCACCCAAACATGTTGGTGTTGTCAATTCAGCCCCACGATGAACAAAACAAAAATTATGCTACCTTGCAACTTTCTCTTCCATTCATTTGACACTTTTTGCAATGTGTAAAAACTTGTTTCCATGACCAAATGGATTGGAGATATGAAAAACCAAGAGAGGTTATTGTAGAGGGACCCTATGCGACCATATACCTTTAGATGATTTTTTCTAGATGTCATAGTTTCTGAGAAACAACTTGTCAAAGTTTGTCACTTTTTGGCACTTAGGGCCTTTAAGAGAAAGCATCAACACAATGTAGTTTGTCCAACGATCAAGAATGTTGGGGTAAAATGGGACATTTCATAGCATTAACCCACCCACCCAAACATGTTGGTGTTGTCAATTCAGCCCCACGATGAACAAAACAAAAAATATGCTACCTTGCAAATTTCTCTTCCATGCATTTGGCACTTTTTGCAATGTGCAAAAACTTGTTGCCATGACCAAATGGATTGGAGATATGAAAAACAAAGAGAGGTTATTGTAGAGGGACCCTACACGACTATATAAATTTAGACAAAATGTTTCTAGGTTCAACAAATTTTGAGAAATAACTTGTCAAAGTTTGGCACTTAGGGCTCTTAAGAGAAAAAGGGACCTTTCTTAGTATAAAATCGTCCACCCAAAAATGTTGGGGTGAAAAATGGGACCTTTCTTAGCATAAAATCATCCACCCAAACATGTTGAAACTATTGGTTTGGCCCTACAATGAACAAAACAATTGGGAATTTTGGGGTGCAAAATGGGACCTTTCTTAGCATAAAATCATCCACCCAAACATGTTGAAACTATCGGTTTGGACCTACAATGAAGAAAACAACAATTATGTTGCCTTGCAACTTTCTCTTCAATGCATTTGATGCTTTTTGCAATCTGCAAAAACTTGTCTCTAGAGAAAAATGGATCAGAGATATGAAAAAAAGAGATATTTTACTATAGAGAGACCCTACATGACCATGTACCTTCAGATGAAACATTTATAAGTGACATAGTTTTCAAGAAATAGCTTGTCAAAGTTCAACACTTTTTGGAACTTATAGCTCTTGAGGGAAAGCATTGGCACAATGTAGTCTAGAATGATCAAACATGCTAAGGTGCAAAATAAGACCTTTTATAGCATAAACCCACCTACCTGAATGTGTTGGCACTATTGTTTTGGCTCCACAATGAACATAACGAAATTTTATGGTACTATGAAACTTTCTCTTCAATGCATTTGACAATTTTTGTGACATGTGAAGACTTGTCGCCATGGCCAAATGGATTGGAATATGAAAAAATAAGAGAGGTTGTTGTAGAGGGACCCTACATGACCTTATAAATTCATATTATTTTTTTCTAGGTGCCACAATTTATTAGAAATAGCTCATCAAAGTTTGCCACTTTTTTGCACTTATGGCACTTAAGAGAAAGTGTTGGCACAATGTAGTCTGGTATGATCGGGCATGTAGGAGTACACAGTATGACCTTTCCTAGCATAAAACCACCCACCTAGATAGGTTGGAACTATTGGTTTGGCCTCATTATGAATAAAACATACATTATGCTACCTTGCAACTTTCTCTCAATGCATTTGACACTTTTTGTAACATGTGAAAACTTATTTCCATAACAAAATAGATTGGAGATATACAAAATGAGAGATTTTATTGTAGAGGGATCCTATGTGACCCTATACCTTTAGACAAAATGTTTCTAGATATCATGGTTTCCAATAAACAACTCATCAAAGTTCACCACTTTTTGGCACTTAGGTATCTTAAGAGAAAGCATCGACACAATGTAGTCTAGAATGATCAGGCATGCTGAGGTGCAAAACGAGACCTTTCTTAACATAAAACCACCCACCTAGATGTTTTGGAACTATCTATTTGGCCCCATGAAAAAGAGAATGAAACATATGGCTCTTGACAAGTTTTTACCAAACACATCTAATGCTTTTTGTAATATTTAAAAATATGTTGCCATGTTAAGTGGCTTGGAGATTTCAAAAACTGAGAGAATTTATTGTGGAGGGAGCCTACATGACCCTGTATCTTTAGAAAAAATATTTTTAGGTACCATAGTTTCTAAGAAATAGTCTACCAAAGTTTTCCACTTTTTGGCACTTAGGGCTCTTAAGAGAAATTACCAACATAATATAGCCTACAATTTTTAGGTGAGATGGGGTGTGAAATAGTACCTCACCTACCATAAACCCACCCATCCAAGCATGTTGTCATTTTTGGTTTGGCCCCATGACGCTCTAAGTGCAAATTTATGAATGCCCTAATAAATTTATGACATTTCTAATGGAGTAATGGTAGTCCTAATGAAGTTATGATTGTCCTAATGAACCTTAGACCATTCTAATAAAGTTATGACAATCCTAATGAACCTATAACCATCACAATATCAAGTTATGACTACCCTAATAAATTTATGACAGTCTTGATGAATTTATGACTATCCTAATGAACCTATGTTTTTCCTATCCTAAAGACCCTATAAATTGCTAAAACAAGTCATTTATCCTTTTTAATAAGTCAACAAGTACCCTCAATTCATGTATTCACATAAAACCTTCTATTTTTGTATAAATAAAGTAAAGATGATATTTCCTCTCATGCTAAAGTTCACCAAACTAAATCTAAATGACACCCTTGATATTTCAAGTTCATTTTTATCATTCCCTAAGACCTTAATACAATAAAAAATCATACAAAAATTAAATTCATGATACAAACTAATTAAAACAACACATGAATATAAGCACTTATTATTTTTTCATAGATAAAGATATTGAATCATGTATAATTCAAATAGGGAAAAATGGTTAAATAAATATCATGTCTTATTACTCCTCATGGATCACAATGAGTTACAAAAATAGGAAAATCATGTGTCTTTGAAGCAACCACCACTAGTTTCCTAAATTTGTAGCCTCAATTAATACATCAAGTGTACTTGCATGATATGATTAGATCAAGAACAAATGAGTTACAAAAATAGGAAAATCATGTGTCTTTGAAGCAACCACCACTAGTTTCCTAAATTTGTAGCCTCAATTAATACATCAAGTGTACTTGCATGATATGATTAGATCAAGAACAACATATAATAACCAATGTGAATGCAAATAAAAAAATGGATAAAGGGTAAAAATAAAAGTCCAAAGAGGGTTGAGTTATATGATTAAAAATATAATTTCATGGTGAAATAGTATGTTCTTTCAAAAAAATTGGGAGAGAAAACTTAAACTAGGCATTTAAGGGTATTCAAAAGGAGAGACAAGAGCTAAGAGTGGGAAAGGATAGTAAAATGGAAACAAGAAAATGTGGATATTATTGATGTGACAAGGGTGTGAGAAGGATTTGATAAGTGGGTTAGGAGTTTTAAAAGAAAATGGAAGCTAAACCTAAGGTAAGAATCTTTAAGGATCACAAAGGGGAAAATAAGAGGGTTGATAAAGAAGCAAAAAAAAATGGCATTTAAGTTCCACAAATATAATTGAAAATGAGGATGACTAATGTAATAGTTAAATGAGATTTTAAAAAAAATGAATATAGGGAAAATGGATGGATTTTTTAGTAAAACCAAAAAGAAACCACTCTAAGATAGTGTAAAAATCATGAAAATGTTATACAAAAATTAAGATATATCTTATAAATTTTGATATAGATCCTAGTGAAAATTATTTTAAACTTTTGTGTGAAATTTAATTTATTGTAAAAATATAGGAAAACCTAACATGGAATTACTCTTTTAGAAAAAATTGTTGAACCAAATTTCTCAAGTGAGAACTTATTATCTAATGAGAAATAAATAGGTTCTATTAATATTTTTTGAGAAATTAAATCTTTATCCAAATATGACTTCAATGGATGAGATTCAAGGCTTAGATTACGTCATGAAAATCTGAAACTTATATGCCAATCTGAAAATTGAGTTGCCTTAATTTGGAAATATCATGATTAGATCCATCTTCTTTATGATGCTAAAAAACAACCAACATAACATGCTTAATTACACCACCTTATGTGAACTTATAAAAAAACAATATATATATAATAGTGCCTCATCATCATGCGATATCAGCAATAAGGCACAAATTTGCAACACAAGAGCATTACATAACACAAGATTTACATGGAGAAACCCTTGCGGGAATAAACTGTTGCAAGGTGTGCTCCCTTGGTCTCCTTGTGTTGTGCAATGTAGCGCTCAGGTTTGTGACATGGCTTAACGACCTCCCATGGATTCATTAACTCTTGCGATTATATCGAGCATTAATAGGTCAATCTTTTGGTGCAATGACAACTGTTTATGCAATAAGTGGCATCAGAGCTTGGGTCACAGGTTTGAACCCCCTATTTGTGTTGTGGGGGGATTATTGAAAGGTGTGTGCCCTTGGTCTCCTTGTGTTGCATAGCACTTGGGTTTGTGACATAGCTTAACCACCTCTCATGGATTTATTAACTCTGGTGATTGTATTAGGCATTAAAAGGTCGATATTTTGGTGCAACGACAACCATCTGTGCAACATAAAATCCATTAAGAAAAGAGGCCAAGTATTCATTATCTTCAAATAAATGAGATTATAATACAATCACTTCAATTCTTCTCTTTTCCTCTTCCATGGAAGCACTTGTGCACCTGTGAACAACCTGAGACCTCCTTATGCCTCATCCTATTTTTGTATCACTGTATCACCTTTTCTAGCAACTTCCACTCTTCAAGTGGTGGAATTGCAATTTGTGCTAACTGATGTTGTTTGACTTGAAGTTTTGTTAACATTTCATGATTGTAATTGGAAGTGGAACTTGTCTTGAATTTTTTAATCAATTTTGCATTCAAGGTTATCAGTGTTATGATGGAATCCAAATAGTTCACATTTGGGTTCTAAGGAAACTAGTCCAAATCAATCTTCCTTGCACCTTCCATCTTCTTTCTAAAACCATCCTTTCCAATGAATCGATCATTTATGTCAAAAGCCTCTGGAAAACCAAGCTCTATGAAGTTCCTTACCTTTTCATCCACCACCTTCATCTTGTCTGCAACTAAATGCAAATATTCCTTTGTTCCACACATTCTCAAACAATTTTCAATGATAGATGACAACTTCATTAAGGTTTCAATCCGATTAGTAATCCCTTTTGATTTCAAATCGTTGTCACTGGATTTGTAGACTGTTTGTAGAACTTGATTAGTAGATTTCTCTAATTCCAGCACATTTTTGTTGTCCGCTAAATATTTGTTGAGCTTCTTATAATGTTGTCTGATAGCATCAATCAATTGAAACATGTCACACAAATGATCAAACCTCTGCATTATTTCATCCCAGATCTTTTGTTTCATATGCCTCATTGTATCTCTACAAAATGCAGATAACTTATTTTGACTAGACTTGATTTCTTCTTTTGCTTCCGTCAGCTCTATCTCCCATCTTTCATTTGTTTTTCTCTATTTATGCAATTTTTGTTCCCATTGTGCATTTCCATTCGCAATGCTTAGTCTTAATTTTTCTGAAGTGGATTTTTCCTCATCATAGTTCTTGTTGCTCTCATCTAGCCTTCGATTTAGGTCATTCACTTCTCTGTCATTTGGTTTATCCTCTTTGCTTGTTGATGTAGAGACAGTTTTTTTAATTCTTTTTTATAATTCATTGCTCTTGCTATCTGTTGCTTTCCTCTTTTCTTTCTCATTTGCTAGGTCTTCCTGCAACTTTTCTATTTGGTTCTGCAACCTTTTCTTCTCTCTATCTTTCTTTAGAAATGATGTGTACACCAATTCATTGTTCTTCTTGGATACATTAATTTTGTCAGTATTTTTTAGGCCAGAAAAATCCAATTGAAAATTAGTTACCTGGTATTCAGATTGATCCATCTAATTTGTTGGTTTGTTTTGAACTATGGGAACACCAATTTTGTACTCCATGATTTCTTTATTTGAGTAAAATGTGGGTAATACCATGGTTGTTGCAGGCTCTAAAGTTACAGCAAACACACTCTCCATTAGTTGCTTCTTTTCTTTTTTATTCAATTCTGATTTCTTTTTAAACTCTTCAATGAAATCATAACCTGGGGAGGCAGGAACAATGGAATTGTTGAATGGCGAAGGAATAGGAGTACTTTCAGTTGCTAATGATGTCATATCCATAGTAACTAGAATTGGAGGAGTGCTTGGAAATAACTCCTTTGTGGTGGATCCACTGATAGTGTGACTTGGACCTGTCAAAATCCTTTGCCTCTTTTGATTGCCTTGATCACCTAGTGTTTTTGTGGTGTCTTGTATTGTTTTCCTCTTGTGTGTAATTTGTTGTTGTAGCACATATTGACCACTAGTAGTACTACTACCCATATCATCGCCACCAATGGCACTCCCAGTTGCACTAAGCTCTCCACCCTAGTTATGATTGTAGCTGACCATGAGGATGAGGATTAGAAGTTCTAACAAATTGAGTTTGACTTGTATTCCCTTGGTCTAATTTTTCATCTCCAAGCCCAAGGCAAAATTTATCAACTGGTTTTCTATGCTCAACATTTGTTATCATCCAAGGGCCTTGTCTTTGGGACCCCAAAGGACCACCTTCATAACCAATTTTTTCAAGTATGGTTGCTCCTGAAGTATATGCTAAAGCATATGCTTCTTTTGCGGCCTCACTTAAACTAGGTTTGTAATTGGCATGGCTTTGTTCTATTTCTTCCCTATCATCGTTAGATTCATCATCACTTTCTTTGTTTCCATGTTCATCAGGATGCTCTATATTCCACAATTTGCTAAAATCTTTATCTTCTTCATTAGCTCCATACTCTACAAGAGCTCTTGGATCACCTAGATCCTTCCTCGTAGACCAAAAGGTAGTATTTTTTTATCGTGACCAATTTTTATGTGTAACTTCCTTCTCTAGACAACCTGGAATTTTTTCTCTACTAGATGTTTTATCACTTTTTTCATAAAAAATGTTGTATGTCTTGATTGTCTTTCGGTGCAATGCCATAATTTATGCTGACAATTGTTCAAAATAAATACCATTCTCAACAAAGCTTTTCTCCATTGCTTTTATGACCTCATCCCAAGAATCCTTGTTTCTCAAGTTTTCAAGCAAGGGTTTACTTTGATGTTGAATTCTACTTGCAGCATTCCTATTGGCCACAATCATTGATTTAATGATGTCACATGGATCATACTGCTAGTGAAAGATAGCATCAAAGTAAAAAAAATCAAAAGATTATGTGCCACACTAAATGTTTTTCTCTCAAATGTGAACCCTCCACATGAAAAAGGTATAGAAGGAAATAAGATCTTCTTTTGCTGACTGAGAAAGTGTAGTTCATCAACACTCTTCACCTACCTTACATATTCCAATGCAAAAACCCTTTATGTCACATGTATTGGAAGTTTGTATGGTTGTACTCCTGATCCATAAAATCTTAGCATAGTATATTCTTCCATTAAGTACCAATCAACCAATTGTATTTATTTTCCTAGTTGCATGTAGTTTCTACATGACATAGGCAATCTAGGCATTGGAGTATTTGTAATTTCTTGATGCAATGGAGCCAAAAAGTAGTCTACAAAATGATTGTAGTTCCTTCGAGAATCATGCATCCTTATCTCAATGGTCCATTCATATACTGGTGCCATTTTCTTTTCCTCTGCATTACTATAGGGTTGAATTTGAAGCTTGTTGGTCTGAAACATTCCTCTACATTTGAATAGAAAAAGATAGCACAAGTAGGTTGTGAACCTAAATGTCTTGGTGGAACCTACTTTAATCATTAAAAAATGTTTATGCATGGATTCTACAATGTGTTGAATATAATTATATTTGACATGTTCAACACCATAATGAATATTAAATACCATTTCAAGGAGGCTTGCACCCACTTCCAAATTTCTATCCAGACCGAGGCAAAATTCTAGCATGGAAATAGTATCATCAACCCATGGTTTAAAAATATCCAAATTATAAGGAGGCTTATGACACCTTTCAATTTGTTTCTATCCTTAACTATTTTATTTAAGAAAGCAATTTTCTCCTTTTCTTCCACTGCTTCATAATCACTAGCAAGCTTTTCTAGGTCAATGTGGTCGTTTCCAAATTCTTCGGTTATAAACCCCAAAAATTTTCCAATTTCTTCTGCATTAATGGATAACAATTCTTCTTGGCTATCTTTATTAACAATTTCTCTTTTCTTATCATCATAATTTTTAGCACAGACCATGATAAATTTTGGGCAAGGGAAAACCTCATGTAACATCATGCACCCTAATCCAATTACCCATAGTGCACTGATACTATTAAATTGCGTTTTCTTTGCAGCCTTATTCTGAGATGAAAATCTAAGTTCTGAGGTACACCTACCATAGATTTTAGGATCATAAATATCATGGTACCCATCAGTGAAACCTGGGGTTTTAAGCAATTTTGCATAATTTATTTTTTTATCGGACATTGCTCTAGTGGTACTGGTGGTAGACATGCTTATACAATGTGAAGTTGTGAAATTTGAATTCCCTAATACCTATTAGTCCTCTTAATTTTAATGAATTCTTAAGTCTCTAAACCCAAACTTCAAATTTTGACAAAATAAGATTTTAAGAAATGTCAAACGATGAAACATAGCCACGAGAATTCTTTCACTTACCCAGATTCTGAGTCTCGACTCTTGAAAACTGGAATGGATTTGTTGGAAGTGGAACTGTGGAATCCAAAATAGGGTGGTGCAATGCAATGAGCAATCTGAAGAGTGAAGACTGAAATCTCCCCATGTGCTAACCCTCTCACTTAAAAAAAAATCACTGTACAATTTCAAATTGCAAAGTGCTTTAAATGATTTTATTCTCGTAATTGGAACATTAAAGTGAATGAAATGTCTTAGGTCTACAAGACTACAAGTTTCAAATTCTTAATCGTCGATCTTTCTAAATCTAATGATTATAGGGTGATTCCAAAGGTTTAATTTGGGAAGCCCACTGCTCTGTGCATTTCATTACAGAATGCAACTACAACCATACATCAAATGTTGTTCCAACGGTTGAAACTTGAGTAATTTATGATATTTTAAAAAAACAAACATGACACATGTGTTTTAAAGTTGTTTTAAACTTTTGTGCACTAGGATTGGCATCAAGGCCAAGGGGCCAATAAATTAACATTGCAAAGGACTTGAAAAAATCTCACCATGTGTTGACCATCACACTTAAAAAAAATCAGTAATCACTTGACAGTTGACACTTAGCAGTACAAAGTGCTTTAAATGCTTTGTTTCTCGAAATTGGAACATTAAAGTGAATGAAACATATTAGGTCTACAAGTTGCAAATTATTAATCTTAACCATTGATCTTTCTAAATCTAACGGTTATAGGGTGATTCCAGAGGTTTAAGTTGGCAAGCCAATCGCTCTGTGCATTTCATTACGGAATGAAACTACAACCATACATCAAATGTTCATCCAACAGTTGAAAATTGAGTAATTTATGATATTAACTTAAAAAAATAAACATGACACATGTGTTTTAAAGTTGCTTTAAAATTTTGTGCGCTAGGATTGGCATCAAGGCCAAGGGGCCAGTAAATTAACGTTGCAAAGGACCTGAAAAAATCTCACCGTGTGCTGACCCTCTCACTTTAAAAAATCAGTAATCACTTGACAGTTGACACTTAGCAGTACAAAGTGCTTTAAATGCTTTTTTTTCTCAAAATTGGAAAATTAAAGTGAATGAAACATCTTAGGTCTACAAGTTGCAAATTCTTAATCTTAATCGTTGATATTTCTAAATCTAATAGTTATAAGGTGATTCCAGAGGTTTAAGTTGGCAAGCCCGTCGCTCTGTGCATTTCATTACGGAATGCAACTACAACCATACATCAAATGTTCATCCAACGGTTGAAACTTGAGTAATTTATGATATTACCTTAAAAAAATAAACATGACACATGTGTTTTAAAGTTGTTTTAAACTTTTGTGTGCTAGGATTGGCATCAAGGCGAAGGGGCTGATAGCTTAATGTTGCAAAGGACTTAAAAAATTCTCCTTGTGTGTCGACCCTCTCAGTGTCTCACTTAAAAAAAGTTCTCTTGACAGTCAACAAAAGTAAGCATGTCGTTGTAACATATAAAAATTAGTGGAATGAATTATTGCATTCCCGCGATGGCCCGATATAACCATGAATTATCAAGCACATATTGCATAAAGTATATTACTTAATTTCTCAAAAGAAAAAAACTAATTTGAATATATTAATAGACACTGAAGTTCTAAACTCAAAAAATAACTCTTTACTGTAAGTGTAAATGAATAACGAAGAATAACACAACACAACCATTTATTTTATTGCAACTAAATTTCAATGTCACATTATTACATATATTTTTAAAGCTGAGTAGTTGTAGATTAGGCAAGCTCTTAGTTTTTATAAATAACATATGTCAGTGTGTCACTTTAGTACTTTACATAGACACAATTTAATAATTTATTCCAAGTTGTTTCTCGTTACAATGGATTACAAATTGATTCCAATTTCCAAGCTTCCGTTGCTGAAAACTTACTACAAATGTAACTCTAAAAATAAATGCACAATTCCAAGCTTCTGCTGGTGACAACGTAATACAAATGTGGCTCTAAAAATAAATGCATGATTCCAAGCTTCTGCTGGTGGATTTTCCAACCATGCTGGGGAAAGGGGGTTCTAATCAATCTGGGGAAATGGGAGTCATGAAGATGCAAAATGTACTTATCCCCTTTGAGAACCAGAGTCATACAAAAGATGTAATACAAATGTCTCTTTGAAAATAAATGCATGGGGCTTGCCTGGCCAGTCATGTTGGGGAAATGGGAGCTGTTAAAATACAAGAGGAGAAGCAAATTTTCTCCCATCTTTTGCACTCAGCTTCCATGCACTGGTATAACACTTACCTCCATCAGAGCTCCTCATCCTAGTTCAAAACCTGTCTGAGAAGTTAGGTTAACCAAATCAACTTCTTTCCAATTCCACCCATTCTAAACTTGAAGGAAATTCTTCTTTTATTGATTACTTTGTAACTACATAACTATAGGCAGGAGAATTTACAGTATCCCCAATACCACATCATCTTCTTCGTGAATCCTTATTAACCCTAGAAAATAAAAACCCTTATGACACTATCCACTATTCACTGAATCACTATCCCTATTTGTGGGCCACTAGTGCCGCTACCAACCTGTACAATTAAAATCTTTAATTTGATTCATCTACAATTAAAATGTTTAATTTGATTGACGTCTGGCTACATGCCAACTGTACCTCAAGCTGACAAGCTGTCAAAATCACCAGTGCCACTCAAATGTCAAAGGATATGAAATCATTACAAATCTTGTTTCATTAAAGCTATGAGTTATCCAAGAAATTTCTTCAGATGTTAATATCACATATGGCATTAATTGACGCCACTGCCAACCACACTTTCTTTAAAAATATTGAGAATTTCAATTAAATGAAATGTATAACATCGAGGCATTGAAAAGACATAATGAGTGATGAGCGATGGGCCTTTATCTCACCACATGTCCACATCTAATGGTTCTAGTGTTATTCCAAAGGTTTCAATTCGCAAGTCTAATGCTTCAAAGATTTACTTTCGGAATGCAACCCTTTTTGCTTGTTGGTGGACAGATTTGTCACTTTAACCATGAAAGTAGATGCAAAATATTTTAAAACAAATGACACAAAGTCCATTTGTCTCACAATCAGTAAAGAAAAGCAATAGTTTCTCTTTTAACAAATGAATTAATCCAAACACAAAGTCTCAGAGATGAAAAATATGCATTTCGACCTAACAGATAAACATTGAACAATTATCATGAAGAAACACAATTCATTCATAATTAAAAGGAAGCATTAATAAATACACAGATTCAGAAATATATTCTTTTATTTCTCTAATTCCAAAAATGTGGATTCACAGACCTGTCACCCCACACCCTGTACAATCAAAAATTCAAAAAGCGCTCAAAAGATGAAACTACCCCCCCTTATCATTACGTGTCACAAATTCAGAATTCACAAAAGGATTCATGCATGTTGTTATACCACTGGAGGTGCCAAGACTCTGTACAATTCCAACTATATGTCCATAAATAAATTGTGAAATTCAACGTGTTCTTCTTCTTCTAAAACGAAAATCACCCTGTTGTACTTGACATAGCTGGTTTTCTCTTTCCACGCCACTGAACGCAGCTGGCAAAAGATGTCGAGTTTCTCTTCTTCAGGCCAATTCAAATTTGGTTGCATGATAGTCATAGGTTCATCTTCCCATTCCCTGATATCGACAAGAAGTACCATTTTGAGGAAACTCTGAGTCTGGACTTCAAAATGTTGCCACCTTTCCTTGTATGCAGGCTCACTTAACTTTATCGACAGGAAGTGACCATTTATTTGCCAAGAAAAAAGTGCCGATCTACTACTAAATTCGTTTCTCCAACCTCCTTATTTAAGAGCTATCCTTTCAGAGGATTTAAAAGATTACGTTAAACCTAAAGTTGGCATTTGAAAGCATTTGAGAAGACATCCCTTAATGACACCTTACAATTCATTAAATGAGCTGACACTTCGAAAGTTGTGCATCCCGCCGAGGTCGCCCAATCACTGAGAAATAAAACTTTATAACCATTTGTACGGTAATAAAATCTCAACCATTGATTTCTAGAAATCTAAAGGTTCTAGTGTTATTCTGGAGGTTTCAAATCGCAAGTCTAGTGCTTTAGAGATTTACTTCCAGAATGCAACTACAGTCGTCCATCAAACATTCATCAAATGGTCCCTATGATTTTTCGTTGGCATATCCGTTTATTTCGCTAGTGGATTTTTTTATTATTTTGAGATTCTTTTTAATTTGCCAATGAAAATATATATTTTTCTTTGATCGCCAACAGATTTTATTTTTTTATGTTTTGAAAACAAGATTAATTTTCCAATGGAAAAATATTTCTGGTTTGAAAATGGTTTTAATCGCCAATGAAAAATATTTTATTCAATTAAAAAAAATTGCAATTTGCCAAGATTTTCCATAGACTTCCAGGGATTATAAAAGATTCGCTAATTGGGATTATATTTTTTTCCTAAAAAATGAAAAAATTTGGCAACAAAATTAATAGTTTTTATTGGAAAGTATACAGGATTCGCCAGGATTTTACACCTTCGCCGAGGGGGGGGGGGGGTTTCTTAAAGTTTTCCCTAACAACCTCCTTATGCCTCAACCTATTTTTGTACCTGCAATGGAACTCTACATCCAACTGTGGCTCATTGTTTTACATTCAAGAGGCTAAATTTCGAGATGTGTGAAGATATCTTAACCTCAAGGATCCAAAGATGACCCTTCATTCTCAACCTCCCAAAGCCTCAAAATGTGAAAGGACATCAACTTTGTGTCCAATACTTTCCCTTCAACTTGGGCACCCAAACTTGAGAGATAAATGTTACATTAAATGTAATAAATGATGGAATACCAAGAGACACATGTTGCCTCATTCCAAGCTTCCACTTGGAAAATTCCAATAGTCATTCATTTGTCCTTCTCCTTATCTTTTATTATCCCATTTTAGGCATCCACATGTGGGGAAAGCAATATTAAATATTTATTTTCACAAATCACCTTTACCACTGCTAGTGGATCCATCACCCCTTATGAATATATTAGAAAAAGTGGTGAGAATTAATATTACCAAAAAAATTCTAATACACCCTAAGTTTCTAGAGAGACTTTCCAAGGATGTTATAACTATGACATAGTATTTACAAGGTGGATGACACCTAATCCTAACATTATCTACTATATAAAGATGAAGAAAAGGAGGTTCATTTTATTAAATTTAGGGGGAAATTTAGGGAGGGGAACTATCTCACTTTGAGATACCTTAACTAATGCATAACCTATCTAAAATTGATTTTGATTGGAGAAAGTGATCATGTCGACTAGTAATCACCCCTCATTGAGGATTTATTCTTGAGTCCAAGGAGGTCTATTTTACAATGAAAATCCAAGGGTAAAATGGGTCATATAAAGATGGTATTTTCTAATCAAGATTAGTTTTATGATACATATTTTAATAACCAAAATAAATTGATCAATAATATGACTTTACAAATCCAAAGTAAATATTTACAATTCAACATGACTTAAGAAAAAAAAATCATTTACAATCAATCCTATGAACCATACAGGTCTTTTATACTTTTTATTGTGTCAAGTACTTCCTCATGGTCAAACTCATGATCCTTCCACAAGTTCGTATTCAATGGTCTACCCCCATATTTTGATCAAATGAATATTCAATGCCACAACAAGGATTGAGTAATGAAGAATATTTCAATGTGTATCAAAGTCCTAAAACAACCAAACATCAAACTTCTTAATTAGGTACCTTCTAAGCCATGTTCCAATAATAACCATTGGACTTGTAGGATGCTTAATTCTTTCTCCATCTATAATAGGAGCCTCCAATTGTTATTTAACATAATGACACAAGTAATAATATGTTCTCTCTTCATTTTTTTCATCTGTAATAAATACATAAACATATACTACATTAATATGTGCATCCAATATAACGAACTTAGTCAACATTACACACAAAATACAAAGTAAGATAAAATTACAAATTTATTAAACCGTGCAAGTAGATATATTACCTTATTGAACTAGATCTGATATGTGATCAAATTCAATCAATTATTTCATCTTTGTGACTTTTAGTGTTGTTGGGAGTTGATATGGCTCAAGTGGGCTTAGACTTCTTAAGCACCATTCATCAACCCACTCCTTTGAATCACACTCATTCCAATCTTGATTTGTATATGAATAAAAAATGAATACCATCTTCAACATATGAATACTCCATGAACCTACATTAGAGATTTTAAAAGAGTGTATCTCACTTGATCCTGTCAATGTACATAAAAATTCATATTTTGCAATGTTAGTATCATCTACCAACTAAAAACATATATGAACTATAGACTTACCTTTATTACTTGGACCCATTGTTGTGTTACATCATTCAACAATATTTTGCATCTTTCAGCTTTTCATTATCTTTGTAATTCAACTCTTCTCATGATAAGGCTCTTCCAATGCATGCTCCCCCTTCCATGCCCAACCTCATAGAAATTCCACATATATTAAACATCTATAATCTTATGCATCCTAATTAGCCAATAGAACATCCAAAAGTTCTTAAATTATGATGTACAATTGTCTGACCATATGAAATATTGACGGAATGATATGCCACTTCTAACCAAATCATGGTAGAACATTTTCAAGCAACCTTGCATGAACTTTGTAGAATGTGTGAAATCATCAATGATATAATAATTTTACTCCCTTAATATCTTTCTATCATCCTCTATATTGTCACCCACTTGAATGAATGCTATATGCACAAATATAACAACCCATGGCCAGTTGTAATATTGTGATTTCACCTCATTATATGGTTGTAGAGTGGAGTTCTTTGTAAAGTCATCAAATAAAATAATGGTATCAAGTGAAAATGTGTCCTTGCATTACTTGAATTACAAGTCCAACCATCGATCTCTATGGGTATGCCTTGCATACTCATACACTGTAGTCTCTCAAGAAATAGACATAAAAGTTGATACACTAGAATCTTTTCATTAACCAATTCACACCTTTTTGTTTATTTACCATATTTTATATTGTAATCCATTGCCCTATATTTTCCAAATTCTAATAGTTTGCTTCAAACTACATGTGTACTTTCCATATGTTCACAAATAGGAAAATGTTGCAAGCTACCACAATGATCACATGTTTCATCCAATCATAATTTCTTGTAGAATAGTTTACCATCCACTCTTTCACATAAAATGGTCAACATGAATTCTCTTGAAGATATAGGTGGTGCATGTATGTTATACTCATATAAAACATTGCTAATATGCAAATATAAACATATATGTTCATAAACATCATAATGGTTAGAAAAAAAAATGTACTCTACAAAAACAATTAGTTCATGTGTGGTTTATTTTGACATAAAAAGGATATATCATTTCAAAATTCCTTTGAATTTTTTTAATTTGAGGATACATCTCTAGAAATTTGGCAAAAAAATCATGTTTGAGTCATATCTAAAAATTCTTTGGATGTGGCTCATAGTTTGGACTACCAATTCTCCTTCTTATAACATCTCTTCAATTAGGAAATAACCTTGTGTTATTCTTCCAAAATTATTCAATTGGGGGTCTCGAAAATTCAACAATTGGTTTATCTTTCTATGGTAGTCTATTGGAGAATTCCCACAATTTATTACATTAATTAGGTCCTCAATTCTTTGATGCCTTCCAATAGCTCTCACTAGAGTTTTTCTACTTATTCTCAATGCTTGAATTTTTTTTCTAATGAGACGAGATTTCTTGGTTTGATTTCTTACTATTGTTGATGTAATGACATGTCATGTGGCATTCTTATCTTTGGTGCATGAGGTGGAACCCACACTCTCATATGCACTCATTATATTCTTGACAATAGATTACTGACTTGAAACACCTAATGTTCTTAGCCCAAGAATATTCATAATGGACCTGAATTTTAGATTTCTTATCATTTCAACAAATAATTGTCATCTTCCAATTTTATTTAATTTTTAAAATAGAAATCTCCAAATCTTATTAGAATATCCTCAACAAGTGTACGCTTTAGAATCTTATCAACCATCAACTATAAATATTCTCATCAATATCAATAAAAAACTTAGGCTTTCTATGTAAAACTCTAGAAGGTGTTCTCAAGGTAAAGTTGCCTCAACATTAGTAATTTAATCAATGTTTAAATGAGATGGGATAGATGGAATACCTTCAATTGGAGATGAAAAAGACAACGTACTTTGAATTTGAGATGGAAAACATGGTGTACCTTCAAATTCGGATGTGAAATATGGTGTGCCTCCAAGTTGATATGTCAAAGATGACATGCCTCCAACCTGAGATGTGAAAGATGGCATATCTCCATCTTCACATGTGAATGATGATTCACTTTAAATTTGAGATGTGGTAGATGGTGTGCCTCCATCTTGTCATGTGGTAGATGATGTGCCTCCAACTGTAGGATTCAAATTTCTTATTGCATAGGGATTTTGCATTCATTGCCTTTGTTTCGCTAATTCCATATATCTCTTACATAGAGTGGATGTTTATGTTCCTCTTAAATTGTCATGTATTCTTCTATAGTGATCAATTTCCTACTTTCACGAAGCTTCCTCATTCCTTCTCTTTTATTTGTATTCTTAGCTTCATGCTCATTTGGTAAACACCACAAAAATACATAAATATGCATGATGAATAATTCTATATGCATCATAAAAATACATAAATATTAGTTCCATAATTGAACGAAAGATTACATATTAGGATATATGTTGAAATATGACAAACAAAGGGAAGCCAAAACTAATTAAGGTTAAGAGATAATTATGGTTGATGGCATAACCATTACCACTACCAAATCGAGGTACAGTCAAGTAAACACCACCATAGAAGAAAAAATGTGGAAGGTTACATGTGATGAGAAAGAGTAGATAGTATTAGAAGAGGATATTTTGTAAAGCTTCAAAGTTTCAAGAGCAACAAACTTAAAATATCATAGTGATATGAAGACAATGTGGTAGGTATGATAAGGATAGATAAAAGTAACTAGTGAAAAGGTTTATGAATGATTTTTTTTTAATGTTGCAGGAGGAAGTGAGTTCTTTGTAAACAATGCATGAAAGATAGTTTTATGCATGAGTGATATAATACTAAAGACATAATATAGAAGACTCCCATGATAGTGAGTAGAAGCTTGTAAGGCATGACCAACATTGTGTAAAGAGCAGTTTCCAAAATAATCCTAGAAGATCAAACTTATAAGGTATGGATCATAGAACATCTTAGAGTTAGTTGAAGAAATTGTATTAATAAATTAGACATTGACAAAAGATAGTGAAATGAACATGTCTAGGAGTCATGACAACTAGATGAACAACGACATTCCATGAACATATGCTTTTTTCAAGACCATAGTAAAAAACTAATAAATAACTCACAAGCCTAAATGATAGCATAAAATTTGCCTAAAGTGAAATGGATAGTAACAATGGGGTGCTAGCAAGAAGTTGAGTTCATTTTTTGGCCAAAAAGTGGAAGTGCTTTCCCTGATTTTTCAGAATTTGACACATTTGACCTTAAAATTTGAAGCACTTAGAGATGGAATCTTCAAAAAAGTCAAGTATCATAAAATGTAGTACTCAGAGTCTAGTTTTCAAATATGTAATTTATTTCAATACCCAAATACTTCAAATTTATTTTCAATAGGCATTTCTAAAAACCATTGTTTAAAAAGTCACTTTTTTTACCATACCATGCACGTGTATGCCATCCATATTTTGACCTAAATTATCGTATTTTCTAAATCCTTTTGGGAAAATATTTGCAACTCACTGAAGCACGTTTTCGATATTTATTTGTAATTTTTTATTGAAAATTTTTTGTTAAATTTTTATTAGCCATATTTGTCATTTTGAAAAATCATCATGTACGTCACACATAAGATGACCTAAACTTATCATTTTTTGAATTTCTTTTAATTGAAAATAATTATCTAAAGTACATTTTCATGTAATTCATTTTACAAAAAAAACATTTTAATAAAAAGTTATTAAAATAGTAAAAAAACCTGATATTTCAAGTTTATGGACCAGTTTCATCATAAATTAATTGAAACTATCTCATCTATAATGGGTTTTAATTTCATCGAAACTTTTTGCAAAAAAAGTTGTCATCCATATGTCCAAAGTCACTATTTTTCTATGACATTGTCAGGACCTTCAACTTACAGGTCAAACTAGGTTGAAGGCCTAGGTTCAGATTCCCAATGCTTTTCCTAAACTAGAATACAAGCCAAAAACTCGACCACAAAGCAAGGGAAAGTTCAAATTTTTAGAAATGAGATTTCGTTTACAAAATGGGATCCCATTTTGTAAATTGGGATCTTGTTTCCCAATATTAAATGTTCGGGTCATTGACATGGAAATGGGATCCCGTTTCTCTTTTTACCATTTTTTAAAAATTTACTGGCAAAGTTTTACTATGAAGTCTGCAACTTCACATGTACATCCGACTATGACATATTGGGCTATTTTCTATCAACTTTTTTCTTTGCAGGTGTTCGACTTGCATTTTGGATTGAATTTTTCAAAGGAGGCATCATGTAAACAATATTTTAAGTGGAATTGTGGTAGTTTTCTACTCGTTTGGAGGAACAAAAGAAGAAGAATTTTGTTTTTATAGGTCTTCAACTTGCAATTTGGATTGAATTTTTGAAAGGAGGCATCATGTAAACAATTTTTTAAGTGGAATTGTGTTAGTTTTCTACTTGTTTAGAGGAACAAAAGAGGAAGACTTTTGTCTTTACAGGTCTTCAACTTGCAATTTGGATTGAATTTTTTGAAGACTCCCATTATTGACATTCATTTTTTCTTAAGAACTTTATAATCATGGGTTCACAAGCTCGTAATAAGAGGAAAGATAGGAAGACATTGACTCCTGAAGAAATTCAAGCAATGAAAGATAAAGAATCAAAAAGGCAAAGAGATAGAATAATGAGGATTCAATCAATGAATAATGCTGAAGCATCCAATTCCACAACTATTGAAGATAAAACCATCGAGGAGACCATGGTTGTAGATGAAGCTAATTTGCAAGAAGTCAATTTGGAAAATAATATGATTATACAAACAAGTCCTAGTATGTCTTCAAATCACTCTTTCAATGCTATGGAGAATGTTTCAATAGGCACAAATCTAGGTATGTCTTCAAATCCACATTTTAGTGTAATGAAAAATTTGTTTGCAGAAGTTATCGAAGATGCTGGACTTAACGATGTTGAAATTGATAATATTCAGAGAGATGAAAAATTTATAGAATTTGTTGAAAATAAATTAGAAAATGAAAATGAAAATTGTTTAAATGTTGTTGAAAATGAAAATGAAAATGAGAATGATCATTTTGTTGAAAATGAAAACGAAAACCGTTTTGTTGATGAAAATGAAAATGAAAACTGTTTTGTTGATGAAAATGAAGATGAAAATGAAAATTATTTTGAAGTTGAAAATGAAAATGAAAATCTAGAATGTGATGTTGAATTTAATGAAAATATATTTTTTAAAATTGAAAGTGATGTTTTGGATAATCTTCTTGGTAAGATTTATTGGAGGCAAATAAGAACACATGTGAATAGAATATACAAAAAAATATTTTATTGTAAAAAACTTGCATTTCAATGTCAACTAATGATGCAATTGATGAGAATGCAAAATGTGAAAAGTAATGAAAAAGTTAGGCTTTTTTGTTAAACTAAGAAGAAAAGATCAATCATTAAAACATGTTATGTCTACTATTGCTAGTGCCATTCAATCTATTAGAAAAATAGTTGATCTAAAGATAAAAATATAGCAATAAGGGCTATAACAACTTCTATAGTTAATAAATGCAACTTTGAATAAAATAATGGTAAGTAATATTAGTGAAGTTCTAAAAATACATCCTAAAACATTGCTAAGAGTGGAAAAAAGAAGAGAAGGTATAGAAAATGATCCAATTAACCAATGTTGCAGTTTTAGTGGTTGACTCCCGAGGTCTGACATGAAATTGAATGTTCAAATTAAATCTTTGATTGAAAAATATTGGCACGATAATACTAGGGTTCATCTAATGCTAGAGATGTTTTAAAACTAAGAGTGGGGTCCAAAGTTTGTGACCTTCATCCAAAACACCTATTAGATACAACACAAACTGAATTTTATATAAATTTTTGTGGTGATTTAGTGTTACCTAATAATATTAAAATAAGTCAAAGGTCTTTTGAAAAATGTAAACCTTGGTATGTAAAAATTAATAAGCAACAATTATCTTGTTGTAAAACGTATGTTCAATTTCGTTATTTTTATGATGTTTTTCGATATATACATTATCCTTTGCATACTAACATGATTATACAAGAATGTGGTATTAATATGTCACCTAAGACAAAATGGAGTTTATATCAGGTTTGTTTTGTGAAATATCTAATGGTAAATTGTTTTATTTAAGTTCTTGTATTTTTGGACAATGCACTAGTTATGGAAATCTTTCATTCTTAAGAATTTGTATGCATGAAAGTGTTGATAATGATTTTGGACAAAAATTAGGAGATGTTAAAAGATTTAAGAATGTTGACTATTCTTTAAAAGATGGAAAAATAGGAAAACGTTGTGATTTAGTTACATAAAAAGTAAGTGTACATGCATTCATAAGTGAATTTAAGAATAAGATTTTACCAAAGTATGTCATGCACTCTCAACATGCTTGATAGCTTGATGGCCAATTTCACACATGTAGAAACATATTTCCAATTGGTACTATACTTTCAGTGGTTGATTTTGTGGAAAATTATAATCTAACTCCACAAGAGGAAATTCAATCACAATATTATAATTCAATGCAAGTAGCTATGTTTGTCCATATTATTTATACATACAAATGATAGCATAGAGGATGATATAAATTTTTTGAGGGAGTATCATTTATATTTGAGTGACAATCGATTACACTCGTCATAATTTGTTCAATACCGTTTCAATATATTTTATAGAAACTTAAGAGAAAGAGGAATCCAGATGACAGAACACCTCTATGGTCAAATAAGTGTATGGGGCAGTTCAAGAATGCTCGAATTTTCTATTGGTTAAGTAGGGTTCACAAGGAACTTAATGTCCAACATATATGGAGTTTTTTGAAGCTGGGCATGGTAAATGAGAACATGATGGAGTTGGTGCGTGTGTCAAAAGAATTATTGCTAGAGAACAATTTAAATTTGAGGATGCATTCAAATTTAAAGATGCACATGGGATTGTGGATTGGTGCAATACAATATTATCTACATCTTGTTCGAGTGAGTACTCTAAAATTCATCGATTATTTTGGTTGGTTGAAGAAAAGAACATTCTACCTAGAGTTGACTGTGAGACAATCAGTGGATCTACTAAATGTCATTAATTTAAGAGTTCGAAAACAAGCACATGGACTATCTAGCCAAGGGAGCTTGCATGTTTTTGTCAGTTTTGTATCTTAGGAGATTGGGAAGCATGTGAAAATACAGAATGGGTTGAAGAGTGGGAGCAAAGATCGTTGACACTTGCACAAGCACACGATCAATATGAAACAACTATTGAAGATAATGGTCAAGTTTTTTCATATGAAGACTATGATCATGTTTCATACCTTGTACATGAAGGTAATTTAATTCAATTTATTTCACTTTATGAAGTTATTTTATAATACTAAATTATTTATATGGATACACACAAGTTATTAAATCAAATTTTGTTTGCAGGACGTGTATGCTATTGTTGTGCTTGAGGGGAATGAAGAGGAAAAAAATATTGGTTGGCTCGTTGTGTGGAGACTAAACATAAGTTAATAGCACCCCAAGAAGATGATGATAGCTATCATTATCCAATAGGTACGGTGATCCCCTTAAGAAATTTTTTAGAACAAGTCTTTGAC
Organism: Sequoiadendron giganteum; assembly: GCA_007115665.2. NCBI lineage: Eukaryota > Viridiplantae > Streptophyta > Pinopsida > Cupressales > Cupressaceae > Sequoiadendron > Sequoiadendron giganteum. The sequence goes on along the minus strand of CM021100.1, from coordinate 554,207,744 downwards.
CCCCTTAAGAAAATTTTGAGAACTTATTTGATGATGGTTATCATGTTTTCCAATAGGACCAGTGGTGGTTGTTGGCACTTGGCTACAAAAATACCAGATAAGGAAGAATGGTCTGCCTGCATTTGAAGATTATAAAACACATAAAAAGATTATACACTATTCACATTTGGTGGTGGAAACAAATATAAAACTATATCAATATCATGGAAGACCTACAAATAAAGTGCTATGGATAATTTATATAGAAGAGCATGAGACAATCATAGATGCATTGCAAAAAAAGAGAGGATGCAAATGGTGCAATGGAATAAGTAAACACAAGTAAATATAGTGTTAGTTTTAATATAGTATCCTTTTAAATAGATTAAATCTTGTTTTGATATTGCTCAAGTGTGTTATTAGTTGAAATTGATTTAAATTGTCCTTTTATAGATCCTTAAACCATCATCACAAAAGGAGAGTCCATGGAGATTCAACCTAGACAACATGGAATACTTGGTAAAAATAGGTAATTATTAGTTAAATTATATTTAAATACATGTTTTGATTATATATTGATATTTCTTGTACATTAATAGTTAAAATTGATTTATTATCCTTTTTTGTATCCTTAAGCCATCATCACATTGATCTCATACTTTGAAACAAAAAGGAGAGGATGCATATTCAACCTACACACATGTGTGGAATACTTTTAAATATAGGTACTTGAGTTGTATACATATAGATAGTTTTATATAAATTAAAATATGTATGTTTTGATTATTTCATTGATATTGCTTGTACCATTTTGATATCAGATGGCGCGAAGACCTACTACATTCTAGGCACAAGTTTCAGATGTTCTTGAGATGACATAGCCAAATTTTGTAAACATTTTTTTGAGTTGACATATATGTACATACATACTTACACAATTAAACATTTTGTACAAATTACAAATACATGTACATACACCATTATAATCTATGTAATTTTATGTATCAAAATCAATATTCTAAATATTTTGTTTGTTAAATGTGCATGTTTTCCTACTTTGAAACTTTATATTTGATTGTATAATCACTAAGTATCATGTATAAATTATTGTTAAATCAATTATATCAATTGAAATTAAATATGAGACATGTACTTTGAAGTATTTCATCCCCTTACAATTTCCTATTAGGATATATCCTATACATTATATACTTAATTATATCATTTTTTATGATGAGTCACCCTACTTTGAAACTTTAAATTTGATTGTATAATCACTAAACAACATGTATATTACTTCTTTGATCCACTTAAGATGGCGTATTAGGACATATCCTAAATATTATACTTAATTATATCATTTGTTATGATGAGTCACCCTAAATTATAATACTTGTTTATATCACTTAATATTTATACTTAATTATACTATTCTTTGATTCCCTTAAGACATTGTATTAGGACATATCCTAAATGTATATGCTTAATTATATCATTTTTTATGATGAATCACCCTAAATCATAATACTTTTTTATCTCACTTAATATTTATACTTAATTATCCTCTTCTTTGATCCCCTTAAGACGTCATATTAGGACCCCTTAAGACATCCTATTATGATATGAATTAAATAAACATTGACGCTATTTAAATTGTATAGAATGTGATTGTTATGATGATTCATCCTAAATTCTAAGTTAATTATATCAATTGCAATTAAATATGAGACATGTAATTTGAAGAATGTCATCTCCTTAAGACGTCCATAGGTGAAGATGTTTGCTATTATTCAACTTGTATTTTGAAATCATTTGGTTTAGGATGTTTCCAATTACATGGAAACTTGTAGATTAAATTAGTTGTCTATTTTGAAAGAGGATGTGACTCCCATTCCAACAGACAATACCAGAAGAAAGGGTGGACGTAGACAAAGAAGGCAGTAGTATTTTTGTTGGATGTTATTATTTGTTTTGATAGCTTATAAATTAGTGTTTTTTGAGGAACATGAGGTCAAGAGGACTTTTATGTTCTTAAGTTTTCTCTAGCACTTTGCATGATTTGTAAATATGGGAGTACATGATTTAATTTCAAAACTTTAGCCTATGTTTGGATAATTAAGTTCTTTAATTTTTAGGGTGTAAAAGAACTAGGAAATATGGTATATACTTATAGAAGATTTTTTTTTGAAAACCTCATTGCATTTTGATTGGTATTTATGTTTAGTTTATAGCATTTATTAATGATTTTTTTTCTAATATTGTATGGTATTGTTTATTTCTTAAAATCTCATCCTTTGTGGTATATAAACGGATTTCTTTGGTTTGTAGATTATGATTTATTTTCTTATTTCATTAGATCTAACATGTGTATTAGGACCCCTTAAGACATCCTATTAGGATGTGAATTAAATTTGTATATCATGTATATCATGTATGGATCACTAAATTTTTAATTCATGTATATCATGTATGTCCTATCAATTACATATTAAAATTTCACAACAAATGCATAAATGTACATGTGTAAATTAAAATTAAACAATAATAAAGTTCATTATTTACAATATATTACATGCATGAAACCAATATATTAAGTGCATAAAATAAATTCCATCAAAGTACAACCCATGGAATAACTTGTCCAACAAAGTACTTGACCCATGAAATAAAGTCCAACAGAGTACAACCCATGAAATAAAGTCCATGAAACAATATATTAAGTCCATGAGAAACCAAATATGTAGTCCATGAAATAATCAAATATAACCCATAAAATCATGTTCAACTCATGTGTATCATCTCTATAATCAAGAGACCTCTTCATACCATGCATACTACATGGATGACTTGAAACACTTTGTATAAGAGAAAGATTAAATCAAATGTAAGACAATTAAAAATGATTTTATGATAATTTAATTTATAATTCATAATAAATTTAAATTACCATCATATCTGGCTCTGGATGCTCTAGTGCACCTAGACTGACCTCTAAATTCTCTGAATCAATCTACATATACAAGAGAAAGAAAGTTGAAATTAGATGTAAGTCTATAGTTAAAAATGATTTAATTCAATTTAATTTATAATTTATCATATTTAAATTGTACCGTAATAGGTTGTGCACCCTCTACTCCAGGACCTATTTATACATGCTCAACTACAAGATGTGTCTCATCTTATAAAAGAAAAATAATTTAACATGTATGAGGTCATATTATATCTATATATATATATATATATATATATATATATATATATATATATATATATATATATATTCAAATTTAAATATAGTTATTGAGAATATAATTTGTTATTGAATTTAAATATAATCAAAAATTAAAATTACCATGATATCTGGAGCCTACTCTACATGTCCTCTTGGAGGTGTAACTATGACTGAATCATGGTAGAAAGTCACACTAACAAATTCCTACAAGATCAAATTTAAAGCATGTATACTTGAATTACGTTAAAATATATATTCAAGTTTGCACATTTTGTGTATAAATTTTTTTAAACAACTTGAAATTCAAAGGCCTTATGAGTAGCCACAATATCTAAAATACAATGCATAATGCATGTATACATTATTCAACTAAACCATGTGTACATACAAATAGTTAAATTTGAAACATACATGCAAATTTGTTTAAATAGGGTGTGCATACATATACATACACATGCATACATTGATTGAACTTGAGCATGTGCATACAAATTTCAAAATTTAACATGTACATACATTTAAAATAAAAAATACAATGCATAATGCATGCATGCATAATTCAACTAAACTATGTGTACATACAAATTTCAAAATTTAAGATCTAGAACTATGTAATTTTAATACATGTACATAATAAAAAATAAACTTGAAACATTCACAAAAATCTCATTTATGTCTAACACATGTATATATTACATTTTTCCAATAGGAGAAATCATGATCTAGTAGATAGTCATAAAATATATACTATTATAAATTCATCATTATAAGTTCATAAATTCATGTCACTAAAAATATTCATCCAACCAAAATCATAAATTCGTCACTAAAAATATCCATCCAACCAAATTCATAAATTCATCACACAAAATATCCATTGAACCAAATTCATAAAATCATAACTATAAGATTGTTGCCTTAATTTATAAAGTGTTGCAGCTCTCTACTGCATCTCTTCATTACTTTGTGTTTTCCTTTTTAGAATCAGAAGTTCTCCTCTCCTCTAGCCATCATCGATGCTCATTTAAGATCCCACCATAGCCCTAACAACATCAACAAAATTTTCCATCCTAGATGCAAACATCCTCAAAGGTGGTGCAATACATTCTTCATTTTGAATAAAGTTGATTTGATCCTGAAGGTTCTAACATCAACATTGATTCGTTCTTGCAAGCGAGCACCATCGATTTCAGGTGGTGGAGGTGGGGGGTTATGAGGTGAAGGTGGTGGAGATGGTGGAGATGGAGGGTGTGGAGGTGGATTATAGATATCATTGGATTGATCCATGTGATCTCTAAGATATATGTGAACCTGCATTAGATTTGTAATTTCAAAATGTAAGATACATGTTTAGGAAATACCCTTATACCATTCAATATAAATATCCTAATTGAATACAAATGATAAAATGAGTAAGCCTCATTTATGTCTAAGGCATGTTACTTGAATGAAAAAATAATTAACTATTAATATAGGATAATTTATGAATGCTCTAGGGTTTGCAGTTTAGAGTTTAGGATGAAGGGTTTAGGGTAATAGGATGGCTTAAGGGGGTCTATGTAGTAAGGTCCTAGGAAAAAATTACATGGCTTAAGTGAATAAAATTTGGTGAAGTTTCCCAAGGAAACCAAATTTCATTAAGTTCTTACGTCAAAATGATGGTTTAGAGTTTAGAGTTTAAGGTTTAGGGTAATAGGATGGCTTAAGGGGATCTATGTAGTAAGGTCCTAGGACAAAATGGCATGGCTTAAGGGAATAAAATTTGGTGGAGTTTCCCAAGGCGAACAAATTTCATTTTAAGGTCTTATGAAAAAATGAATTCTTTAGGGTTTAGGGTTTAGGGAACTTAGGGTGAAGTTTGGGTGGCCCTTGGAATAATGGACTTGCAAGTTAGTGAACAAAATTTTCTTATGGAATAGTTGGTTGAGATAGCTCTTGTTTTGATTGACCAACCTTTGATGAAATATCATTCATATTATAATCTTGCATGATTTTATTATTTTTAAATTTGGTTGCCTTGGGAAACTTCACCAAATTTTGAGAACTTCTTTGATCCCCTTAAGAAATGTCATATTAGGACCACTGAAGACATCAGTTTATGGTTTAGGGTGATAGAATGGATTAAGGGGATCTATGTAGTAAGGTACTAGGACAAAATGAAATGTCTTAAGTGAATAAAATTTGGTGAAGGGAGGGAGAGGAGAGGAGAGTAAGGTCCTAGGATAGAGTGAGAGAGAGAGGTAGGGGAGGGAGAGGAGAGATAGAGAGTAGATAGGGGAAAAGGTAGGGAGAGAAAAATCTAGTGAGAGAGAGAGAGAGGGCTAGGGGAGATAAAGATAATTAGAGAAAGAAGGAGAGGTAGAGAGAAGTAGAGAGAGAATAAGGGAGGGAGAGAAGTTAGATAGAGAGGTGTAGAGAGAGTGGTAGGGAGTGATGGATGGAGAGGTAGGTAGAGAGGGAAGGAGAGGGGGAGGTATGGAGGGGGAGAGAGGGAGGTGAGAGAGAGAGAGAAATAGAGAGAGTGTGGTAGGGAGGATGGAGGGATAGGTGAGATAGAGGGAAGGAGGGAGGGTGGGTGAGAGAGGGGAGGAAGGGAGAGGTAAAGAGGGATAGGTGAGATAAAGATATGTAGAGAGAGAATGGTGACATATAGAGAAGTGGAGAGTTACAAAGAGGGAAAGAGAGAATGGTGAGATAAAGAGGAGAGAGTGAGAGAGAAAGAGAAAGAGGGTGAGGGAGGAGTGAGAGAGAGTGGGAGAGAGAGAGAGAGAGGTAGAGGGAGGGAGAGGAGAGATATAGAGTAGATAGGGGAAAAAGTAGTGAGGGAGACTTCTAGTGAGTGAGAGAGAGAGGGATAGGGGAGATAAAGATAATTAGAGAGGGAAGGAGAGGTAGAGAGAGAGTAGAGAGGGAATGAGGGAGGGAGGGAGAGAAGAAAGATAGAGAGGTGTAGAGAGAGTGTTAGGGAGTGATGGATGGAGAAGTAGGTAGAGAAGGATTAGGGAGGTAGAGAGTAGAGAGGGAAGGAGAGGGAGAGGTATGGATGGAGAGAGTGGGAGGTGAGATAGAGAGTAATGGAGAGAGAGTGGTAGGTTGTGATGGATGGAGAGCTAGGTAGAGAGGGAGAGGGGAGATATAGATAAGTAGAGAGGGAGAGAGAGAGGGAGGGAAATGTAGTGAGCGAGAGAGAGGTGAGATAGAGAGAAATAGAGAGTGGTGGAAGGAGAGGTAGGTAGAGAGAGGGAGAGAGGAGATAAAGATAAGTAGAGATGGAAGGAGAGGTAGAGAGAGGCGAGATAGAGAGAAGTAGAGAGGGAATGAGGGAGGGAGAGAAAGGTGAGATAGAGAGGTGTAGAGAGAGAGTGGTAAGGTTTGATAGATGCAGAGGTAGGTAGAGAGAGGGATTGGGAGACAAAGAGTAGACAGGGAAGAAGAGAGGGAGAGAGAAGTATGGAGGGAGAAAGAGGGAGGTGAGAGAGAGGTTAGGTAGAGAGAAATAGAGAAAGTGGTAGGGAGTGATAGAGGGAGAGGTAGGCAGATAGAGAGAGAGAGAGATGGAGGGAGGGAGATATAGATAAGTAGAGAGGGAAGGAGGGAGAGAGGGAGAGAGAAGTGAGGTAGAGAGAATTAAAGAGAAAAGGAGAGAGAGAGAGTTCTTAAGATCAAGGGAGAGAGAGTCAAAAAAAGGGATAGAGATAGTGAGAGAGAGGTCTAGATTGTAAGGGATAAAAATGAGTGAGATAGAGAGAAATAATACAATTTTTTGATTACTAAAATTTGACCTCCTGATTATTGAAATTTGACTAAGTTTGAAATTTGTGAGATCTTCTAAAAACTAGAAGAGAGAGATAGGAGAGAGGGTGGAAGGGAGAGAGAGAGAGAGAGAGAGTGGAGAGATAAAGAGTAGAGAGAAGGAGAGAGTGAGAGAGAAAGATGATATAACTTGTTGACTACTAAAATTTGACCTCCTGATTGCTGAAATTTGACATGCTGATTACTGAAATTTGACTGTCTCAAATTTTTAAGATCTTCGAAAAACTAGAATTTGCATTATAACTCTTAGAGATCTGAAACCACTCTCAAACATCCTGCCTATATAGATGAAATATAACTTAAAGTATAAGAAAGTAAATGTCCATATGTGTCAACTTATACTTAAATGTTTATTTCATGTATATAGTTTCCCTAAAAGATAACAAGAAGAAAGAGATAAGAAAAAGAGAAGAAAAAAATTCAATGTGGACCAAAATGTGAGTGCGTTATAACGTGCTCGTGTTTTGTCAATGCATTCACAAAAAGAAAAAAATGCATTCACAAAACATGTCAAAACTGAGATATAACACAAGTGCATTATAACACGCTCGCGTTATATCTTGCTTTGGGAATCCCAAAGCCATAGGATTGGTATTTGCCTTGGAATACCAACCCATAGGCTTCAAGGGCATTCTCAACGACCAGAGACGTGTTTTTGCAAATTCTACAATTTTTCACATAATCAGGTTGGTGCTCACCGTTAGGATTGCATGTGGTTCAATATCGAAAAAATTGAACACATGGGTAATGTTGGGTTCTTTGTTAGCTATCCAACGATGTAATTTTTTTCACTTTTTGACAATGTTAAGTGTTTCATCCATAATTTATTTTGTTTGTATATCTCTTTTTTGCCAAAAAGCAGTGTTTGGTTTTTTTTCGTTAGAAATTAACCATTCATCTAATTTTCAAATAAATTACATTTTTAGAAACTAGACTCCATTCTACAAATTTAAAAAATAAATAAAAACAATTCAATTAGTTTCCAAAATTTGGAGGGGTAGCACGACCAAAATTTGGTTTTTCAGGAAGTGTCCACTTCGAAAATTAGTACAAAATTAAATATTCATTTAAAAATTATCAGAAAAATTGTGCATCAACTAAATATTGTTAGCTAACTTCTAACCATTCCGATTTTAAAAATACTAAAAAAAAGTTGATTGTACAAGGGTCGTACAAGAGTTGCTATGTTATGTTTTTTTGACAAAAACAACACCGATTTGTATGCGTCCCTCTTTTGAACCTATTAATCTCAACCATTTTAAAAATAAATTAATAGTTTAGAAAGTAGACTCAGAACACTTTGATCCTTGTTTTTGTTCCATCTCAAAATTTTGATTGCAACTATCCTCAATTTCACATCCAAGGTAAGTATTTCCCGATTTTAGAAAAAAGTTGTCCACTTAAGTCCCCTTTTTGGGAACCAGCTTTGTGTGCTTACCCCCCATCCCATTCAACTTTGTTTCAATTTGCTCCAATTTCTCTTTGTATTTTCCAACTGCATGAGGCCAACATATGCAATAGTTGTAGATGTTATTAGCTACACTTATGCATTATCTCAGCTCATTCATTTTCTTCTTCAATTTGGTGAGTGAGCCTGAACTGCCCCTTCAAATGAGAGATAACTTCACCTTCTTCTTTGTCTTTATCCTCAGAGTTCATTGTTTCTTTACTGCATTCAATCATTTCTTCGAGTAGAATGTTCTTCAAACTTTCCAATTTGATCTTGCAATGCTCAACATGAGCATTTAGTACACTCAAAATTATATCCTGATCATACGATGGTCTGACAGACCATAACTTAGCAATTTTCTGCATTCCACCTTCTTCTTGAATAAGTTGTTGTAGCTTCTCTTTTGTCAGGTCATCTTCTTCTTAACTTCCTTCTAAAATTCCTTTTTTGGTTCTTGTTCATTTCTCTGTGGATCCTTAGTTTCTTCATTAGATTCTTCATCTAGACTATCCACAATTTCCTTTTCTTTTCCTTTTCCTTTAGTTCTAGGAATCTTGTATTCTGGAGGGTTGTATTCAACAGTTTCTTTTTCTCTTTTATTCTTTTTCTCCATGCCATTAGAAGAGGAACAAAATTCAATTGTTCTTACTGGAAGGGAAATATCGACTGAGCCACACTTTCCAAGCACATTCTTAAATAAATTTTCAAATTCTTGATCATAATTATCCAAACTCTTAGAATATGAGTAAATTTGTTTGTATACCAGTTCATTTACTTTCCACATCATATTGTCAATCTTTGGCAAACAATTCAAGAAATACATTACTAAACATATGATCAAAGTACCAAACCTAAAAGGGTAACTTGTCTCTTTTGTTAATTGTACATTCTCCAAAAATTGATCATTTAATAGTCCACATAGGTCGAAGTCCTAACCTTCCTTTATCATCTTGTGCGAGATGTAGACTACGCCAGTCGAGGTCGCTCCTTCTGTATTTCTAAAAAATACTTTATATGAAATTTCGTGCACAATGTACTTTGTAATAGGATTCTTGATTGTCGAGATTATTAGTGCCCTCTGATCTCCAATTACTCCAGTTAGGGTTTTAACTTCTTTGTTCTGGATGGATTTCTTCCTCGGTATATCTCTGAATTTGCATAATCTAGTAAAATTCTCAATTACTTCCTTCGAAATGATGTAGGGTTTGTCCAGAGTCAAAGTGTCATCATGCAATCTACTCAAGATGAATTTATAGAATTATGCATTCTCAAAGTATGAAAATTCATTCCAAATATCCAAATTCTTGTGTTTGGCTTCTCTCAATTGCTTCAATTCATTGGGTAATAACAAGTTCCTCATGGACCTAATCTTTTCACTGTTGTATTTGTAAGATGGGGAAAATCAAATAGATTTAGATTAAGTGACAACCAACACTTCTAAACTATAATCCCAATCTAAAAAAGAGAATACAAACAAAGAGAGCAATCAAAATGAAAGAAAATGAAATAAAACACTCCCCTTTGAAGTTGATTCTTTCTCTTGTCTCTCCTATTTCTTCTTATGCCAATATTGCCCTCAGATTTTTTGTTGAAGTTGTGCAAATACCTGCAAATAGTAAGCAAGAAATTTGGAGATAATTAACTGTTCAATTGAAAATGGAGGGGAAGGGTTGCTTTTATAGACAACCATTCGAATGGACGGATGAGATTGATCTTCTAGAAAGATTCTAAGATCAACGGATGAGGATTCATGAGAGGGAGGTTATGAAATGGATGGCCAAGATCGAGTTTCTAGAAAGATGCCAAGATCTACGGTTGAGAATTGATGCAACCAGAATATGCCATGCATGGAAAAGATATGACGCCTGATGGTTATGACAGACATGTAGGACATGCAGACTATGACATGAAATAATGACAGGGGATCTTTGACCAAAATAGAGGGATAAATAATTTATTTTAAATTATTTATTCAAAAATGGAAGGGGATGACAAGTGGCAAATAAATAATTTATTTTAAATTATTTATTCGAAAATGGAAGGGGATGACAAGTGGCAAATAAATAATTTATTTTAAATTATTTATTCGAAAATGGAAGGGGATGACAAATGGCAAATAAATAATTTATTTTAAATAATTTATTCAAAAATGGAGGAGAAGGACAAGTGGCAAATAAATAATTTATTTTAAATTATTTATTCGAAAATGGAGGAGAAGGACAAGTGGCAAATAAATAATTTATTTTAAATCATTTATTTGGAGGAAATGAAAAAGGAGATTTAATTAAATTCATAAATTTAATTAAAGGAGGAGATATAAATTAAATATGGATAATTGATTAGGATCAATTATTTAAAGGAGAAGAATGACACATAATTAAATAATTTCGTTAATTATTTAATTATAGAAAAATAAAAGGTCAAATAATTATTATTATCTGACTATAGACATGTGATAAAAGATAAATAATTACATAAATAATGATTTATTTAGTTATTGAAGAAAGGGGTAGTAGTGACGCAATTAAATAATTTTAATTGATCAAGATAGAAATGAGAAGGTGAATAAATTAAATAATTAAAAACTATTTAATTAATAAAGGAATATGATCGAACATAATAGAATAGTTAAAATTATTCAATTATTGAAAGATGATGACTAGGAAAAATGATGCTCATAGACTTAGGACATTTTTTAGTGTCTACATTTTGCCCCTCTTTGACATAATGTAGTTCATCGCATTGTGTCAAAGAAATTTAATTCTGAAATATGCCCCAATGTAAAGAGAAAGGGGAAGGATGACCAAGAGGGTTGTGGTATGCCCCCTCGAGAGGACATGCGGGTTCAAAGAACATGAATGTGCTCTTGAAATGGAAGATAAGACTAAAGGATGAAGGATAGAAGAAATGTTAGCATGAAAAGGGGAAAGAAGATAGACAGGAAATGATAATAGAACCAACTTCCATGCTTACATTTATATTTATCATCATTGGGCATCGAAAATGTCACAAATGGACCACAAACACCATGGTATGATATAGACCAAAGTGTGCAAGGTGACCATTTGGGAGAGACAAATAGTCAAAAAGACAAGGAATGCCCCAACTCATACTAAGGACCCAATTGTCCCAGTCCTTTTGCCAAGACAAATCATAGGCAACAATCAAAGAAAAGAGGCCATGATCCATCATCGTCCCTCTAAATCCATTGATAGGACATCCTCGAAGAGACTAGTAACATGACCCAAAACCAATCGAAAAGATAAGAAAATCTAAACCAACAAAGTGTTTGCCAAGATAGTGTTTTCCAATGATAATGATGATTGTTTGATTGGTTGATTAGGTTGACCACGATGACCGAGTTGATTGATAGGTTAATAAGGATTGATAAAATGATTTGATTGATGATGCTGAGCCTTAGGAAGGACACATCCTGATGAATGAAAGATTGATTGACCAAGCTAATAAGATTGAGAGGTGTGACAAAGTTGATTGATAATGATAATGCTCGATTTCAGGAAGGAAACATCCTGATTAAGGCAAAATTGATTGAAAAAGTTGACAAGATTGTTTGATTGTTTGACAAATATTGATGAATATGACCAAGCGATGTGACAATACCCAACCATAGGAAGGACACATCCTATTTAGGGAGAGGACACATCTGATAAAGTTGACCAAGTGACAAGTGTTGACATGACACCTGACTGCAAGAAAGACACATCCTGCTTAAGGTGAATGACAAGGTTGAGAAAGTCCAATCCCAGGAAGGATGTATCCTGATAAAAGACAAGAGATAAGACCAAATGAGACAAATGACATGATGCCCCATTCCGATATAAGACTAGTGACTTGATTGAGTTGATGATAGGATAATTGATTGATGAAAGATTTAATTTGTTTGTTGTTTCTTGATGTAGTTTGAATGATGATTGCTTTCGGATCAAGCACACGACCCAACTCGATGAACCCTAAAGGACTTGACCTAGGGGGCCTCGGGGGCTCATCGATAGATGGCCTTGCCTACGTAGCAGTGCACAGAGACCTCGTAGTTCGACACGACTTGACTTTGTCTTATTCGACAAAATATTGAGTCATGATTGTTATTTGGACAACCTAAAGGGACTGACCTAATGCCTCGGGGGATCATTTAAGATGAGCCCTTGCCTACGTAGCAAACACACAGAGGCAATAGTTCGACCACTCTAAAAAAACTGATTCAGACTCAAACTTAGACTCTATTTTTGGGATTTTTGAAGCTTTTTGATTTTATTTTTTGGATTTTGAAATGTTTTGATTTTTTTGGATTTTTTTTTTCAGGACATTTTATGATTTTTTTTTTCAAGACATTTTATGATTTTTATGATTTTGAAAGTTTTAAAGGGTCAATACCATGTATTATTTCCAATGAATATGCAAGTTAAGGAATTTCCCCCAGTCAGGTATAGGACCAATTTATTATGTGCGAGGGGAAGTGGCGAATGTGACAGGTGGATATGAAAGCGAAGGATGCTAAATTTCGGTGATCTTCAGACCGTGGGAAGGACGACAAAGCTTTATTATGGATGAATGAGACTTTATTATGGATGATAACTATAGCGATCATGAAAAATGCATGTGAAAGATACCCACAATCAACCAGGAAGGCATGCACATGAATCCAAGGACAAACATGATCTTGCCCCTAGTCAAGCTGAAAACCAATTGATAGGTGATGATGATGATGACAATGTTGTTTGATAGGGGAAGGACACATCCGAAAAAACATGAGGATGATGATTATGTGACTAAAGGATCAAAGTTTGCAGCAAGGCTAGGAACAAAGCCAAGGAATGTTTTGGATGATGTGCTAGGTTGCATAGCAAGATTGTATGGATTAGACTCATTGCATTTGGAATGACTAACCCTAGGACCAGATGGGATTATGGAGGGCACTTGGATAAGTGAGTTATAATCCTTAAACCAATAACAAGGGAAACCAAGTCCAACAATAGGTATGAAGAGATAATGGATTGCTTTTGGCAAAGGATAAGAGACATGAGGATTATTGGATGGAAGAATTAGGATATGATCTCCAAGGACTATTTCGCATAGGAACAATTTTTTTTCTTCAAGATATGGGTTTGGATAAATTATATGAAGGAAATGACATGATATTTCATGGGTAGTGTATGACCAAAGGATAGACATGTCCAAAAATTTTCCAAAGCATGATTTATGTTTGTACTCCATTTCTTATCAAGATCAAGGTAGGCGGGAAAATGGATGGAAATGATATGGATTGGATAGATAGATGGAAATGCTATGAGAAAGGCATGGGAAATGAGGCAACTTGCCCCCAAGTGTAATAATTCACATAGATAATTTCTCTTACACATGACGCCTGTTTGCCAGGTTTTCATCATGGTACTTATCCAAAGCGCCATAAAAATGGTTTTCACTATTGGATGAAATTTTTCTCTTTACTATTTTTTTTTTCTTTCCTTTTGATGATGTCACACAAGACGCCTACTTGCCAGGTTCTCATCAAGGTGACATATTTTTTGACTTTTTATATCAATTTGATATTTTGGATGACTGTTGATTGTTCTGAATCTTTTGATGGTGTTGATGTAGATACTGGTGTCATGATATGCCAACAGTGACCTTTATGGAGTAATTGTCTTGTCAAGATCATAGCACTTGCATACAATTGATTGATGTCATTATGATCCTCTCTAATACTAGTGTTGGCCTTATCAAAATACGCACATCGTGATAGAGTACCATGGGAGTCCTTATGTTAAAGGGTTGCTGCCAAGATGCGATGGATTTGTGAAGTAGGATTTTTAGACTTTAGGTGAGATGCAAGATTATGATGGATGATGGTAGGTGTGGATGGAATATTTGGTGTTTTGGATGTAGCAATTTTTATTTTCCAAACTTGGGATGGTGGATGATGGAGTTTGGAATTTTGATTAGGATAGTGTTTGGAACAAACATTTTTATATGCCTTTCTTGATGACCATTTTAAAGGAGGTGGACATTTACTATATGTGGGGGTCCTCTTTTCTTGTGGCTCCATACTTTTACTGATTTTTAAATTTGGAATATTTTCTTTACTTGATCCAATTTTCTTTGCAATCCATTTTAACTTTATTTGTCCACTTGTAATTTTGTTTGATTCAATGGCCTTTGACATTTGATTTTTAACTTTAGATTTGTAATAATTTTATTTTTGTTGGTTCCAAATGGAAGATTTATTCATGGTGGAATGATGGTTTATGGTGTGGATGGAAGGAGTGTTGGCAACAACCTTATGACAAGGACTACTCATGGCCCCCATTTTGATTTTTGTATTGGATAAAGTTGCCCCCAATATTGTGGAGGTATCACTAACACCATTTGATTCTCTAACTGAAGACTAACCAAGAACTTGATGTCTAGGATTTTCATAAAATTGTATTGGTTCTCGAATGCCTTGCTCATGTAGGCCTAGTCCTCTTCCTTGATACTGCATGCTCTGGCAGATTCTGTTTGCAATGGGGTATTTTTTATTTTGAAAGCAAGATCTGAACCCATCATTGTGTAGCTGGAAATTATTACTCAAAATTTTCTCATCTGTAAGAAAGCTTGTTTTGATAAAGGTAGATGCTCCTAGTTGATAGGATGTTTTGGTGTTATCATTCATCATGCTTGTTTCTTCTCGATCATTTGGGATGTCGATTTGATCCATGGTAGATTGTGTATCTTCTTCTTTGACTTGATCAATGGTAGCTTCTTTATGTCCTTCTTGATCCATAGTATCATTTTTATATTCTTGTTTGACTTGATCAATAGTAGTTTCCTTATGCTCTTCTTTGATGTTATCCATATCATTGATTTGATTATCTATCTGTCCAAAGAAGATAAGTGTCTCATTTTGGGAAATGGAGGTGTTTTATGTTTGGATGGGATCATCTTCAAATGTTTGATCATGAATGGCATAAAGGTTGATAAGAGGATCATTTTGGATTTCTTGTTCAATGGTAGGATCTTGGTCAAAAATAGGTGTATCTTGGAGAACATGGTTGTGAATAGACTCTTGAACAAGGATATGTGTATTTTGGATGTCATGATTATCTAGAAGGACTTCTTGGATGGACTTAAGGATGGGATCATGGGATGAACTACTTTGATCTTGACATGAAGGTGAAGCTATGATGTCATGCTTTGGAATTTTATTTTGACATGTATCCCAAGGTGTAGGCAATGTGATGTGGTTTTGGAGACCCTGACCAAATGTATTTTCATGACTAGTGTCTCTATTTTCCTTGCAATTAGCTGTCATGTCAACACTTGTCACTTGGTCAACTTTATTAGATGTGTCCTCTCCCTAAATAGGATGTGTCCTTCCTATCGTTGGGTATTGTCACATCGCTTGGTCATATTCATCAATATTTGTCAAACAATCAAACAATCTTGTCAACTTTTTCAGTCAATTTTGCCTTAATCAGGATGTGTGCTTCCCAAAATCGAGCATTATCATTATCAATCAACTTTGTCACACCACTCAATCTTATCAGCTTGGTCAATCAATCTTTCCTTCATCAGGATGTGTCCTTCCTGAGGCTCAACATCATCAATCAAATAATTTTAGATTTGATTGATAGTAAGCAAGAAAGTTGGAGATAATTAGCTGTTCAATTGAAAATAGAGGGGAAGGGTTGCTTTTATAGACGACCATTTGAATGGATGGATGAGATTGGTCTTCTAGAAAGATTCTAAGATCAACAGATGAGGATTCATGAGGGAGGTTACGAAATGGATGGCCAAGATCGAGTTTCTAGAAAGATGCCAAGATCTACGGTTGAGAATTGATGCAACCAGAATATGCCATGCATGGAAAAGATATGACGCCTGACGGTTATGACAGACATGTAGGACATGCAGACTATGACATGAAATAATGACAGGGGATCTTTGACCAAAATAGAGAGATAAATAATTTATTTTAAATTATTTATTCAAAAATGGAAGGGGATGACAAGTGGCAAATAAATAATTTATTTTAAATAATTTATTCGAAAATGGAGGAGAAGGACAAGTGGCAAATAAATAATTTATTTTAAATCATTTATTTGGAGGAAATTAAAAAGATTTAATTAAATTCATAAATTTAATTAAAGGAGGAGATATAAATTAAATATGGATAATTGATTAGGATCAATTATTTAAAGGAGAAGAATGACACATAATTAAATAATTTCGTTAATTATTTAATTATAGAAAAATAAATGGTCAAATAATTATTATTATCTGACTATAGAC
Organism: Sequoiadendron giganteum; assembly: GCA_007115665.2. NCBI lineage: Eukaryota > Viridiplantae > Streptophyta > Pinopsida > Cupressales > Cupressaceae > Sequoiadendron > Sequoiadendron giganteum. The sequence continues at coordinate 554,190,981 of CM021100.1, read as the reverse complement.
ATGTGATAAAAGATAAATAATTAAATAAATAATGATTTATTTAGTTATTGAAGAAAGGGGTATTAGTGACGCAATTAAATAATTTTAATTGATCAAGATAGAAATGAGAAGGTGAATCAATTAAATAATTAAAAACTATTTAATTAATAAAGGAATATGATCGAAGATAATAGAATAATTAAAATTATTCAATTATTGAAAGATGATGACTAGGAAAAATGATGCTCATAGACTTAGGACATTTTTCAGTGTCTACAGTATTTATCCAAAATGATCGACCCTTTGATTTTTCCATTCTTCCTTTCGTATTTCATGTTTATCGACCTCACACCAAATTATATGAAAATTTTGAAAACAATTGAAATACCTAATAGATTTTGAGAATTGTCGACGAATCGATTTCACTACTTTGAAATTCTTCTATCGAGTGCTCTCCTTCTTTTCTTCTTTGATGCAAAGTGAAAAATGAGGGTTCCAACTTGGATTTTATAGCTTGCACACTTGTAATAAATGCATTTGCCCTAAGTTTTCTAGATACTCTATTTTCTCAAACAACGAGAGAAAAATTCTTCTGGGGACCTATGATTCTTTGAATTCTCTTGTGAAATTTTTCCAAATCCTCTGCATATCATTAATACACCTTTTCAACCATCCTTCACATTCTAGTACCATCTATGAACAAGGGAGGAAATATTTTCTTGAAAAACTCCCCCTAGGCCAACAACCTGAAATCAATTACCAGAAGAATTTCCGAAAGCGGGTTCCGATGTAAAACCATTTCCAGCATCAGAATCATTCTTCCTTACCCATGTTTTCTTCATCTGATCTCTTATCTCATCTGCAGTCACTTTTCCTTTTCCTTTGTCATCTTCCTATATATTTATGCCTCTGTATATCAGACCTCTTCTATCCACATTTTTATTTCTGTAGAATCTTGTAGTGTGACCATATTTATTGCAATTGTAGCACACAATACTTCCTTGTCTAGACCAATCATTCCATTGATTTCTTCTTGATCTGCATTGATTAGCAATATGTCCAAATCTTTCACATGTATAACATTCAATATTCATTCTATTGACAAAGTAGTTTGACAAATTTCTGCATTCATTTGATTTATGAATAAACTTTTTGCAATTGAAACACTGACCAAAAAATGATGAATCTCTTGATTTCATATTACTTCTACACTGAGTAAATTTATGGCCAAATTTATTGCAAGCAAGATAGTATCCATTAAAATTTTGAGCATTAGGTTGTCTTATTGGATACCTTCCACCTTTGTTCATTAGGTTTTGTTGTTTGAAATTCTTTTGTCTGAATTTGGAACTTTCTCCTTTTTCATACCCAAGACCTCTCTTATCATTTTCACTCTTCTATGCTTGACTCAGCTCATCAAGCTTCACTCAATTGATATTAAACTTCTCCTTGTATTCATTTGCAGTGATAAGTTCATTCCTGAGAATAACAATCTGTTTACCAAGTTCTTCTTCATTGTTTCTGGATCGTTGCAATTCTCTTTCCAACCGAGTGAATTCTTCATTTGTTCTTCTTTTTTCATCAAATTTCTCTTTTAAGGACTAAGCAAGGTTCTCCTCATTCTTCTTCCTTTCTTCAATCTCTTTAGTCAGCTTCATCACCATAGATTCCATTTCATGCTTTAGGGTAGCATTGTCTCTTGCAAGCTTTTCATATTCTTCAATTATTTCCTTCAAAGCTTGATTCAGGTGAGAATCATCCATGTTCTCACTCTCTTGTTGCTTAATATGGTCACAAAGATATTTTCTCTTCTCCTTGGATTTAACAATCTAATCCTTCAATGTCTAAATGAATTTCTCAGCATCCCTAAGATTTGATTTCAATTCCTAAACTTCTGCTTTAGACTGATCAAGGTCATCCAGTGCCACCAAAAGCTGCTGCTGAAGACTACTAGAGTCCATCACATTGCAAGATCCACCTCAAGCTACTAAACCTCTTCCGAGGAACCAGATGCTCTGATACCAATTGTTGGACTCAAGGGAACACTGAGAGGGGGGAATGAATCAGTGTTCAACAAATCTTAACTTTATTAATTTGATATTAGAACCATTTCAACATTCAACCAAAGGAAAGATACAAACACATAAAGAAACCATCCACAACACCATAACACAAGGATTTTTGCATGGAAACCCTATTAGGGTAAAAATCACGGTGGAGGTTAATCCATAATTTGAGTACTCAAATAATTTTTTTACAAAAGAGAACGCACTTGCATTCAGGCACACTACCTAGAGCTCACTTCTCAAAAGGGAAGGCTCACTACCTTAAAATTTTTTAGATTAAAACCATCTGAAGAATGAACTGATATAGTAGCATCTATTCATGCCAAGTTACAGTTTCGGTAAAGCTCATGGATCATGTTTAGGATCCTCTGTCACATTCTGCACTTCGCTCTACTCTGCTCTACACTTTTCTACTCTTCGCATCACACATAGATAAATTCACATTGTTACTCTGCTGAATTTCTAACCACACACTGATATACTTCGCATTCCACACATTTGCTATTTTCGCTATCTTAAAATGATAAAACCGATCTCATATATATATATATATCCGCTATCAATGATTTGATCCTTCATATGTCAGCTTCATAAAACATAAAGTTATTTACAACTGTCAGCTAGATCCTTAATTAAATATTTATGCGCACCACCCATAGTCATCATAAACATAGTAGGGACCCAAAGAAACATAATCGAGCATGAAAACATTTAATTAATTACTCCTTATACATCCACAATTACTATATTTGACAAGTCAGCTTGATAGCACATATAACCAAAATATTAGTGCACCAGATCTCCTAGATCGCATACCAGTGAATGCACATTAATATAATTCTCGAATAAGGTATTACAAACATCAAAAAACCTTTCTCTAAGATCAATAACCCAATTAAATAGTCCGATGAGGTATTTAGATCGAATTTTATGCCTTTAACTAGATGCCTTGTTCTTCACTTTGTTCTGCCAGTGTAAACCAAAAATATACTATAGACCGGATGAATAAATTAGGTTTCCATTAATGACAACACTTACAAGCCATATGCCAATAGTAATATTGGATAGAAATGCCAAAAATTCATGAAGGGGTGTTGTTGAGTGCCTTAGAGTGGGACTTAAAGGGATGAATCCTAACAAAGAAAAATGGATGGAGGTTGGAAAAGTGAGGGAGTTGTACCCTCACTTACATTATGTGTAATCAAAATTTTGGAGGTCCAAAAGCTCTCTAGTGGGGAAGCTTGATCTAGGTGGATATGTTTTTCACCAAAACTTTGATTGATCCAAAATCTCAAGAAAACAACACCATGTCAAAGAGCTCATCAAGATGATTCCAACGCCACTTGAATCACATCAATTGGATTTTGTATGTGCAAGTTATGGCCGGTGAAAATTTTACAAAATGTGTTGACTAAGGTAGTACAGATGTTGACGACAACATGGCATCAACATGGTGACATGGCAGGTATAGTTAACAGTGACATGGCAGTATGACTTGATGACGTGATAGTTGTTAACATGGAAGAGTGCTAACATGGTAGGGTCAAATGTTTCCACATGGTAGATGACATGTCAAAATATGGGTGAATGGCATGATGCCACGTGGACCAATGGTTGGGTGCCATGTGGCACCACTGCATGACAGGTTATTTGTTAAAAAAAAAATTGGGGAGGTTTGAACACACAACCTTGCCAATGATATTTTCACTCTCCACTGCTAGGCCACACAGGATCCTCAGAATGTATAGGCAACCAAATCTATTTAAAGAGTTCACAATGCCATATTGGGGGTCAGATGGTTCAAACCACCAACCTCTCAGCTTGATATTCTCCCAATCACCATTAGGCCACACATAATTGGTGATAATCATAGCGATATATTTTATTTAAAAAAACCTAAAGTAATCCTATTTTAAACAAAATGGAGGGCCAACAGTTTGAACCATCAACCCCCCAAATGTGACCTACCTCCCATTGCCAATGTGCCATGTGTGCCTAGCTTAATATGGAATGGTAACAAATATTTTGGTTATTGGCTAAACTATGAAGGCCGAAAAAGAGGGGCTTGGGTTTGAACCCAAGATCTCTCTATAAATTGCAAAATCTTTTACCATTCGGGCAAAGGTCTAAGACATAAACTTATTCTGCACAAATTATTATTTGAAGTTGTATTTTTCAACATAGATAGAGGTTTTTTTAAGGGTTTTTGAAGCCAATCCTTCTATTAGGAGAGATAAATACTTTAAGACTTCGTTACTATTGAGAGGACTATGTAGAGGCTCTTATATGCAAGTGGAAGAACCATTTTGATGTACCATTTCACATTTTTTACATTATAAAGGATCAGTCACTCATTGGAGAGGGACTTAGAGACATAGCCAAATTTGGGTGAACTCCGTTATCAACTTGTAGGCTCTTGTCTTCTCTTATATCTATGCTCTATTTTATACTTTCAATTTATTTAATGTCTTTTTAAAAGCCTTTGTTTAAGTTTTAAAACAAGTATTTTTGTTTACCTAATGTAACATTCACTAAGCAACTATTGTCATAGATATTTTTGAATCACAATCTCATAAAGAGGTATGTGAAAGGTATTATTATTACCATATGGTGTGAGATATTTTATGAATCAATCTTCTACAATCACACTTCTATGTCACTAGTTATAATTCCTACTATAGGACATAACTAGCTTAGGAAATTGCACCAAAGTTGGAAATCTTGTACCCTTGTTAATTCCATTTTTAACCATTAATGTTTCTCTTTCAATCTCATTTGGACTAGCCATTCACTATCTAAAATATGATAGGCTTACATGGATTGAATTTTTAGCTAAAATTCTTTCCCGTGATGAGTTAATTTTAGATGTAGGGGTTAGCCCCCTCGAATTCATACTTCATATACTTGACTTTAGAAATAAATTCATGCAAAATATAAATAAAACCATATCACCATTGAATTTATTTTATTACATCTTTATAAAATTATTTTCACAAGGTTGCACAAGATATGCATAAAACCTGCTATGAATTTATTAGCATAATATATGGTGGTATTTCATGTTCATTATAGTATTGATGGAATTGTTACCATATCCAAATGTACAACATATTCCTTTTACTTTTGATCAACCTATTAAAGATTGCATCTCCTTTACTCAAATCAATTAAAATTTTACTAAAATAGGTACCAGATGTGGACATGGATGTTGGGTGTTCAAAATGTCTACTTCCTATAATTTTTACCACAAGAAATTTTTGTAATTTTAATTTAGAGATAATGTGAGAATCAATTTGGGTTTGAATGTGAGAATGGTGAGTTCATTGATATGTGAAGTTTAAACCCTCAACCCTAAAATCCATACCTCAACCCTAAAGCATAAACCCTATATTGCCAACCCTAAAGGGGTTATCCCACAATAATGGGTCCTAAACATTGGACACCCTGATTTTTTTCTTAAAATCACAATTTTTTAGAAAAGCTAATTATTTAAGCCTTGAGGGATTTCATCTAAAGGTTTTTTATTGAATATGGTTATATAATATCCCCTTACATCAAATCCACTTGGATAGAACCCCTCTAGTCTTAAATTATACCCACAATGAACTCTCCTTCACACCTATCAAAATATTAGAAAAAAAACTTTTTCTTTACCTTTTAAGGGATTAAATAGTCATTTAGAAATTATGTTTTGTAAGTATGTATCTATTATTTTAAGATATCCAAAAAATTATAATTTGAAATATTTTTAATTTTATTATTTATATTTTATTTCTTGTGAATGTTGTTTTTCACTTAATATCAAGGAATTTGTTTTACACATGCTCCAAAAAATAGAAAATAAGAAAAAAATTCTAAAAATTGTGTGCACTAGATATTGATGTTATTATTTCAACAAAAAAAAATTATGTGTGATGACATACACCTATGTCTAGATTATAATTACTTTTACTTCAAAAATTAATTAAAAAAACAATGTAACAAAAAATTATGAAAAAATATCCATGCACTATATATTGATGTTAAAAATCAATATTTTGAAGATTATAATTTTATCTTTTTCATAAAAAAAAGTTATATTTGATGGCATAAACATCACTTTTAAAAATGTTGTTTACTATAAAAAATAAGATTAAAATTTGTGTAAAATATTTCAAATTTTATTTCTATTTTTTAAATATATATTTAGAATCTACAAACAAATTCTCATAAATCAATAGTTGACATCTTCTCCAAATTATTAATAGTTTAGTTGTTATATGTTTCAAAAAGTGAAATTTTGTAAAAAATATTGATATTAATATCCTACTTTGGCCAAAAAGTGGGACACAATATTGTAGGTTGAACCAAATCCTAAACCCTATACTCTAAACTCTATACCTCAACCTTATACCCTAAACCCTATAGCGTATACCCTCAATTCTAAACCCAGTACCCCCAACCCTATACCCAATATCATAAACCTTAATCCCTATACTTTATACACTTAACCCTATACCCTCAACCCTCAAGCCTATACATTATACCCTAAACCCTATATCTTAGTACCCTCAACCCTAAACACCATCCCTCAATCATAGGCCTTAAACCTTGAAACATAGAAAAATTGGTGATAGGTCCAAAACATATAGTTTTATACTAAATTTGGAATGTTTCACCAAACTTATTATAAATAGAAAGGGAATAATGGGGTGTAATGAACCTACCTATATTCTATTTCATTCAGGAAATGAGAGCCTCCAAGATAGAATTAGCTTTCAATCCTTAGGTGAGTCAATTCCATGGAAGATCTAGCAATTTGCTTTATGTATGTGTGGACGGGGGTAAAGTTCAAAAATAACTTTTGGGAGATGAAAATAAAATATAAAATAACCTCAAATTTGCAACCTAAGACTTGATTCATGTAGATGAAGCATAGCTCTAAAAAAACAAATAATTCTGTGCAAATTAGATGAGGAGAAGACACTTAAAACTTGCCTCGAAAACCAGTTGCTAAGTGTCCATAAATGATGAATGGATCCTGAGACAAATTTTTGAACTTAATTTTTGGGAGCCTCTAAAGATAGATTTGAGATGCAATTTCTCATTGGTTTCACTCAAAAATGATGGAAAATAAATCCAGAATCTAAGTTTTTGTGACCTTCACAACTTTTCTTGCAACTTTGACAACTTTTTCACTTTAGAGACCTTCATTCTTCAATTTTTCTTCAACCTAGGACCTACAATACAAACACAAGAGGGAAAAATTGTGTTTTTTGACCTAAATGGGGGTTTTCCTTGGTCAAACCCCATTTTGGTAATTAAACCTTGAATTGAAATAAAACATGAAAGGAATGATGAATGAACAATGCAATGTTGTAACTCACCAAACCTTTGAATGAAACCCTTGAATGGAGATCCTTGAAGGACTAAAACTTGCATGAAATGGCTTGATTGATGATGTTGATCTTGTGCTTGAATATTGACTTAAAAAATTGAAACCTACATCACAATGTTAGGTCCAAAAACATGCACGATGCTTGATAACTTTGACATGATGCTTGAGATCTTGAATGATGCAACAAATACTTGAGAAATATGCTCTTGAACACCTTTTACAATAATCTTAGCTCTTGTGAAATATCTCTTGAAAATTTAGGATTTGAATTGATAAAAAGACCTTGCTTTTATAGGCAATTTTCCAATTTCTCAAAAATTAAACATTACAAGCCGACATTTGAATATGAATTTTGGATCACTAAAATACCGCCAAAAAAAATTTAAAATTTGAATTTTTAACTTAAAGGGGACCCATTCGCCCATGGAAAAATGGGTCCTGACCTAAGTTATTAGGATTTTTGAATTTTAGGGTGTTAATAATGATAAATGCATTAATTAAATCACACTTCCCCCTTCAGAAATTGTAATTAATTAGGCTTGTAAATGCAATTTCGGGCCAATTAGAGGCTTAATTAAGTCCAATTTAAATTAAGGGATGCAAACATAGTGTCAAATGTAAAGGAGTACATTTTTCTACACTACATTTAGCCCCCACTTTAGTGAGAGGATGAGCGCAAGCACAAAATCGCACTAAAGTAGGAAAATAAGATTCAAGAGGGGTCCAAGTGTACAAATGCCAATGGGATATGATGAAAAATATAAAGGAGGTTGCATAATATAAAGAGGTTGCATAAGCCCCTAGGATCTAAGATCCCATGGTAAACCAACATAAGCACAAAGGGACACATACAAGATGTATGATATGAAGCAACAAGACAAGATACACAAACATACAATGTGAAAGACTTAAAGAAAATAAAAAGGGGTGGATCAAGCCTCGATATTTTTTCCAACTTGATGTGGATCAAGCCTTAGCTATTTTTTCAAAACTTTTACAAGTGAAACTCATTTTCCACTATGCAAACAAACATGTGCTCACACAGGCTAGTGAGATCCGTTGTCCACTAGGTGAGCACACAAAAGGTGGTTGATGGGAAAGTTATGCCAGGTCTACAGGCTCCCATACATCAACCATAAAAAAGTTATACCTCCTGATAACTTTGATAAGGAACCACATAAATGGTCACAAGGATAGCAAGCTACGTTATGCTAGGCACTCATGAAAAACTCTTTATTGGCAAGAAAGTTGTATTATGCTTGGTGGTCTTGACAAAGGTTATAAATGCAATGAGATAGGATATTCAAAGGGTTTTTCTTATTACATGAAATCTCACCTTTGGTAACATGGTGCTTAATGTATTCAAGAGAGGACTAGTCGAGGACACAATATTCACAACTTAGGGAATGCAATCCGTAGCATTATCACTAAGAGGAATGTCATATGATCATAAAGGTCACAATCTTGAAGGATATCAAACCAAATGGCACCACCAAGAAGACACATCATGTGAAGTAAAAAGACCACACTTTGAATAAAAAGATCACCTTTTAGGAGATGTATAATATAATCACTAAGAAGGGAACATGCAAACAATGAACGAGGGACAATATATGCTCTCCACTTAAAATGTCAACATACTTTCTATGTTAGTATTTTAAATAGAAAGTGAGGAAGAGGTGATCCTTGAAAAGAATGCACACCTCAAAAAACTACTTATCCTTGCCCCCAATCATAGAGACAACGACAACCACCAAGAACTATCATGTTGCTGCCAAGAGAGATATGGTTGCACCTAATATTGTACCACCATGAATGGCAATGAGAAATACACATAAAGCTACCAATTCCACATAATGATGAGCAACATGATAGAATGAAAATCAATATCAATTAGAGGAAATAGGTGCATCAACACAAGGAAGATCACCACAATCCTTAAGATGTTGCATTTTATTACTCAAAGCCTTACATTCATTAGTAGAATGACCATGAACTCTATGATATACACAAAATGAACTTTTGTTGTAAAACTTATTTCATGTTCTTGGAGGGAGAGATATCAAGAAATATTGGAGAAGTATTGACAAGATACTCTCTTTATCAATAGTAGAAGATGATCCTTTCTTTGTGACAAAAATATTTCCTGCTTAGTACAAGGTGTCATATATACACAAGACTCTTTAGATTGTGAGATTTTGTACTCTCCCTTAAAGGAGGGTGTAAAATCTAGTGAACACCAATAATTACTAAGACATGTGTTTGAAGATGTCCTAGGAGTGTTTTGTGTGATGAATGGATTTTTATTAAGCAAATATTTCTTTGTTTCCTTCGTTTCTTTCAAGGGACAATAACCAAGACCACTAGGTGATTCTATCAGTTCAGGATACACCAAGGTTAAAGTTGTCTTAGAAGAATCTTTTGTAATAGTGTTGGTATTGAGAGAAGGCTTTTTTGATGCTTTTGTTTCTTTTGAGGGATGATAACCAAGAACACTAGTGGTTTCTTGTGTGTTAGGCTCTATAGAGACACAAATACCTTATTCTCTAGCCCACGTTCTTTTCCATTATAACCAAGTTGTTTCAAAAGTTTGTAACCTCTTCCATAAAGCTTTTCCAATTCTTTTAGATTTGGTGGTTGTTCATAATCAAATTCATCAAAGTTTGTTGTGCAATTATTTCTTCTTCTAAAGTTATTGAAGTGGATGCTTTTGAAGGTTCTTTTGAATTTTGTGTTGACATACTTGTTGGTTTTCTTCTCTTTTTTTTCTCTTTTGATATGATATTATATTCTCTCATGAATGTAGGTGTAAAATCCAAGGAACCCAAATCATCCTCCAATAACTTTGTGACTTCCTTAGTATTATTTTCTTTTTCTTCCTCTTGCACAAGCTCTTCTTTTAAATTTGGTATCAATGTTTTCAAAGGACTTTCCTTCTCTTCCTCATTATGCAAAGTTTTTGGTTCAGGGTCGGTCTTGATTGTATACACTTTTTTGTTATAGACATACCTCATTATATGATAAAGAGTTGAAGACCTACCACATTCATTTCATTAATCCATGGTCTACCCAAAAGAATATTGTATGAAAGATCTCGAGGCTTAACATGGTAGGAGTTTGCAATGTAGCCTTTCCAACTGTAATAGGTAATGCGATCACACCAAGCGATTGTTTTCCTACATTATCAAACCCATGAATGGACAAAGAATCATGTTCAATCTTGGTATTATTCATTCTAATGTTTTCCAAAAGGGTTATGCTACACACATTAAGGGCAGAGCCATTGTTTTACAAGGCTTCACTTTATCCCATACCTATTAATGATATCTTTTATCATGAACACCTCATTTTGTTTTTGCACTTCTAGTGGAGACAACTCATCTTGATGGAATGCAATATCTAAGTTGATCAAGTTCATACCTTGAATTAGGGTTGTTACATCATTTGGTTACACACTAGGAGGGACCATAACTTGTTGCAAGGTAGTTTGAAGCATTTTAAGATAATTAGGTGAGGCTTGAATAATATCCCATAAGGATATCTTAGCAGAAGTATTTCTAAGTTGTTCAACAAGATCATACTCCTTTCCACTTTGTAAAGGAAAACAAGGAGCACTAGGCAAGATAGGTTGAGGAAATGGTAATGAAGCAGGATTGGTTTACAGTTGCTTATTCTTCCTTGTATTATATGTGTGAGCAATGGTATTATAACTCAGTTGTTGTGAAACATTGTTACTATCAAGTTGCATTGTAAATTTCAAGATATCTCTTGGGGATAATGGTTTTATTTTTAGGTGGTCCTATGATAAGCACAGGTTTATTTTAAACTTGAGGTTGATGTGAGGGTGGGTAGATGGGAAGAAGTGGCTTAGGATATGACTTAGGAGGTCCAATAATTAGAGGACTTGTAGGAGGACTCAAGGGATATCTAATGTTCATAACCTCAAAAGATTTATCCTCATTTTGATGATATTTTATTAAAGGGGAGTTTAATGTCACCTTATCATCTTCATCTAATGAAGCCACATTACTATTGTTTGAAAGACGTGTGAATGTTGTCATTTTCTTCCACCATGATATGTTCCCTAATAGGAGATTTTTTAGGAGAGGAGAAAACAAGATGTTCATCGCATTCCATGTTTAGATTTTGTAAGATAGCTTCATCACAAGTAGGGGAGGAATCAAGAGAAGAAGAAATATGATTTTCTTTCTTATCAATGATTGGATCCTTTTGTTCAATTATATCTTCCCTTGAGAGAAGCTTTAGTAGAGGGAGAAACAAGATTCTCACGAATCTCAACGAGTGTATCTTCTAACACCAAACTATCTTCTTTACAACTAGGAGAGATATTAGGAGAAGAAAAAATGTGATTGTCATGATTGTCCATGATTGCATCCTCTTTCACTAAAACATTTTCATCAGTGGGAGATGAATGGAGGCTAGGTAAAGTGACGTTAAGAAATGTATCAATGATCTCATTCTCTTGTGCCATAATATCTTCCCAAGTAAGAGATTTTTTAGGAAAGGAGCTTTCAAGATTGTCATGACTCTCAATGGGTGTATCTTCTAACACCAAGATACCTTCATCACAAGTAGAAGAGGTATTGGAAGAAGAGAAACTATTATTGTCATGATTGTATATGCTTGCATCCTCTTTCACTAAGATATTCTCACAAATAGGAGAGATATTAGGGGATGTGGAATTAAGGAATGTGTCAATAATTTCACTCTCTTGCACTTTAAGAGACTCTCATAACTAGGAAAGATATTGGAATAATGACTAAAATGCTTGTTAATGAGATTTTTCTTGGCATACTTGGAAAGAAAATATGCTAACATATTAGAATTGTGCCAAAAATGAAAGATAATCTATCTAACTTATGCAATGCTTCAAAAATGTGAACAATTATCCCATAGGTTTGGTGATTCTGAATATTAAAATGAAATAGATTTTTTTTGAGTTTGCAATAAATGAGATAAAATAACACCTTTTCTTACACATAGACTAACTATTTTTCAGAATTTAAAAATATAATTTGAACAATATAAACATGAAGCCAAAAAAAAGATTTAAATGCACTCATAAATTAGTCAAAATTTATGTATAGGGACTCATTCACCCATGGGAAAATGGATCTTTTATCATTGTTTTAAAATTTTCAAATTTTAAATTTTGGGCTTTTGTATCTAATTTTTGTTTTTGGTTTCAAACTATAAATTTTATGATAAAATTTTATAAAATTTGATGACCTAATGTAAGTAGAATTAATGACAAATGATGAACTATATGATACTTTTTGAAATGCAATTTTGACTCAATTTTTGAATGTGAATTATTGAACATGCACTAATATGCAAGCACTATGCAAAATTAATGTAATAAGCATGCAAATTTTTAAAGAATGCAAAAATGCAAATTTAAAACCCTACATGCAATGCAAATTAATGCTAAATTTAGAAACCCTAAATGAAATGCAAAGTAGTGCAATGCAATGTAAAATTATTAAAATCATAGATTTAGGGTTTGGATGATCTCCAAATCAGAAATTGAGTGTTCAAAATGTCGGGTTCACCATAATGAAACATAGAAAAATAGGTGATAGGTCCAAAACATATGGTTTTATACTAAATTTGGAATGTTTCACCAAACTTACTATAAATAGAAAGGAAAAAATGGGGTGTAATGAACCTACCTATTTTCTATTTCATTCAAGAAATGAGATCCTCCAAGATAGAATTAACTTTCAACCCTTAGGTGAGTCAATTCCATGGAAGATCTAGAAATTTCCTTTATGTATGTGTGGATGGCGGGTAAAGTTCAAACAACACTTTTGGGAGATGAAAATAAAATATAAAATTACCTCAAATCTATAACCTAAGACCTAATTCATGTAGATGAAGCATAGCTCTAACATAAACGATCAATTTTTTGCAAATTGGATGAGTGGAAGACACTTAAAACTTGCCTCAAAACTTGATTACTAAGTGTCTAGAAATGGTGAATCGGTCCTAAGAAAACTTTTTGAACTAAATTTTTGAGAGCCTTTGAAGACAGATTTGAGATATGATTTCCCACTAGTTTCACTCAAAAATGATAGAAAATAAATTTGAGATCCGAGTTTCTATGATCTTGACAACGTTTCTTGCAACTTTGACAACTTTTGCAACTTTTTCAATTTTGTACTTTAGAGACCTCCACTCTTCAAATTTTCTTCAACCTAAGACCTACAATACAAACACGAGAGGGAATTTTTTTTTGTTTTTGGTGAATGGGGGTTTGCCTTGGTCAAACCCTGTTTTGGTAATTAAATTTGAAAGGAATGATAAATGAAAAATTAAATGTTGTAACTCACCAAACCCTTGAATGAAACCCTTGAAGGACTGAAACTTGCATGAAATGGATTGATTGATGATGTCGATATTGTGCTTGAATATTGAATTGAAAAATTGAAACCTACATCATAATGTTAGCTCCAAAAACATGCATGTTTCTTGATAACTTTGAAATGATGCTTGAGATCTTGAATGCTGCAAAAAATTCTTGAGAAATCTACTCTTGAGCACATTTGACAATAATCTTAGCTCTTTTGAAATCTCTCTTGAAAATATAGGATTTGAATTGATAAAAGACCTTGCTTTTATAGGCAATTTTCTAATTTCTCAAAAAATAAGCATTACAAGTTGACATTTGAATATGAATTTGGGATCATTAAAATATCACCAAAAACAAATTTAAAATTTGAATTTGCAACTTACTAAGTTATCGAGATTTTTGAATTTTGAGGTGTTAATAATGATAATGCATTAATTGAATCACACTCCCCCCTTTAGAAATTGTAATGAATTAGGCTTGTAAATGCAATTTTGGGCCAATTAGAGGCTTAATTAAGTCCAATTTAAATTAGGGGACCCAAACATAGTGTGAAATGTAAAAGAGTACATTTTTCTACACTACAAAGAATATATGATAAACCCTCAACCCTAAATTCCATACCTCAACCCTAAATCCTAAACCCTATACCCTAAACCCTATACCCTCAACCATAAACCTAATACTGTCAACCCTATACCCAATATCCTAAAACCTAATCATTTACCCTATACACTTAACCTTATACCCTTAACCTTGAACATTATCCCTCAACCCTATACCTTAAACCCTAAACCCTAAACCCTCAACCCTCAACCCTCAACCCTCAACCCTATACCTTACACCCTAGTACTATCAATTGTAGTCCCTAAAGAATGTATGTTGAAACCTCAACCCTAAACTCCATACCTCAACCCTAAATCCTAAACCCTATGCTCTCAACCTTATACCTTAAGCCCTATACCCTCAACCCTACAAATATACCGTATACCCTCAACCATAAACCCAATGCCCTCAATCCTATACTCAATATATACTAAACCCTAATCCATATATAACCTATACACTTAACCCTATACCCTTAACCTTGAACACTATCCCTCAATCCTATACCCTCAACCCTATATCTTAAACCTTAAACCCTACACCCTAAACCCTCAACCCTAAATCGTATACTCTAAACCCTCAACCCTAAATAAATACCTTACACCATCAATCTTAAACCCAATAACCTCGACCCTATACCTAATATTATCAACTATAAGCCCTATACCATATACACTTATCCCTACACCCTCAACCCTGAATGTTATCCTTCAACCCTATACCCTCAACCCTCAACCCTATACCTTAAACCATAAACCCTACACCCTACACCCTCAACCCTCAACCCTCAACCCTATATCCTATACCCTCAAATTTATACCCTAAAACTTGTACACTCAACCATAAATAGATACCTTATACCCTCAACTATAAACATATTACCCTCGACCCTATACCCAATATCCTCAACTAAAAGACCTATACTCTTTACACTTAACGTTATACCCTCAACTCTCAACACTATTCCTCAACCCTATTCCCCCAACCCTAAAACCTATCCTTAAACCATCAAACCTAAAGCATAAACCCTATATCATCAACCCTAAAGCCTAAACCATATTCCCTCAACCCTATACCCTAAACCCTATATGCTCAACCTTATACCCTAAACCCTAAATAGTATCCCTTAACTGTAGGCCTTAAATCCCATACACTAAACCCTCAACCCTAAAATACATACCTCAACCCTAAAGACTAAACCGTATACCCTCAACCCTAAATCATAAAGTCTAAAGCCTAAACCATATATCCTAAACACTATACCCTTAACCTTATACCCTAAACCCTAAACCCTAAACCCTATACCCTAAATAGATACCTTATACTCTCAACCATAAACCCAATACCCTCAACCCTATACCCAACATATCCTAAACGCTAATCCCTATACCCTATACACTTATCCCTATACCCTCAAACCTAAACACTATCTCTCAACCCTCAACTCTATACCTTAAACCATTAACCCTATACTCTCAACCCTCAATCCTATACCTTATACCCTCAATTGTAAACCCTATACCCTAAAACTTATACCTAACACCATCAACCCTAAACCCTATACCCTATACCCTCAACCTTATAACCTAACCCTATACCATAACCCTAAATAGATAGCTTATACCATCAATCCTAAACTCCAATCCATATACCCCATTCACTTAATCCTATACTCTCAACCCTAAACATTATCCCTCAACCCTCAAGCCTTTACCTTGAACCCTACACCCTCAACCCTATAGCTTATACTCTCAACCATAAACCCTATAATTTAAAAATTATACCCAACATTACCAACCCTATAACCTCAACCCTATACCCTAAATCCTATACCCTCAAAACTATATGCTAAATATATACCTTATACCCTCAATTATAAACCAAATATCCTTTACCCTATAAATAATATCCTCAACCATAAGCCCCATACCCTATGCACTTAACTATGTACCCTCTTTTGAACACCCAAGATACTGAGAGGGGGGTGAATCAATATCTTCTTAAACTTATTGAACACACACCATCCAAAATATCTTACATATAACAGTAAGAATGAGCAAGAGCATTAACAAAACATAAAAGCACACAACACATGAACAACAAAATTTTTACATGGAAAACCTAGAATGGGAAAAACTATGGTGAGGATTAACTCACAATATAATATAACCGGTTATAAGATATTACAAAGGGTGGCTCACTGCCAGGACTCACTGTCCAAAATGAGAGGCTTACTAGCTACAGAGATACAATGGACTACAACTAGAAAATGAACTGAAAAAGTTACACCTAACACGTATTGATTCAGTTCCTTTGATTCTCAGTAATCTTGCATACCATTAGACATATATTCACCTTGATTCATATTCAAACTCATTCTACACCTTTCAATATCAAAACCATCCAATATATATATCTAACTCATCCGCAAGCATCAATTAGGTCGACTTTAAGTTTGTACAAATTTATCTCCAAAAATAATTCAAGTGTGTAGCATGCTACAATATGTCATCATGGACCTAATATAGGTCACACATACATCTTCAATACAAAATTAATTCATTATATAATCAATTGTTTATTAGGTCAGCCAAAGATAGACCTAATAACAAAGTATAGCAACATAATGATGCCAACTTGCCATTCAAGCACTTGTACACCTAAAATTCTGAATATACAATCTTATGGAAACCAAGAACCATCTCCAAAAATTGTAATGAAATATATTCATCGATGGAGGATCATAGACCAAAATACCGAAGGATATTTTTGCATATTGGTTCAGAATACTGGATCAAATTCGAGCATATGGTAACACATATAACATGGTGACATCAATGACAACACAAATACTGCATAATGATATGTTCTTCTTCCTTCTTCCAACAATCTCCCCCTTTTTCATTGATGGAAAAATGTGCCAAAAGACTACAACACACTCTCTCCTTATCTCTTTATGGCATTATCTCCCCCTTTTGCATCAAGGACAAAGGGTGGTCCAAAAAAATATGAATATACATATATATAGAAGGATGGTCCAAAACATTATATGATCAAAAGAATCAAAACTATTAACTCCCCCTTAGGAGTTTGTTTAGAAAATGTGTAAAAGGTATTACCCAAAGGAAGGTGATCTTTGAAGCTCCTTGAGAATACCTTGCCATGCAATCTTGTCATTCTCCCAACTTTGCTTAGTAGATATCAACATCCTATTCAGAGATTCCAACTCGATCAGGCTCTCTTCAACATCATTTGGTGTGTAGGGAGTCAGGTTGATCTTCCCTAGTTTTTCTGCATTATCCAAAGCATTGATCACCAGAGTGTATTCCATTCTCAGACTATCACCTAGCAAACAAAATTTTCTAATGATATCTTCCTTTTCTTCTATAGCATGAATAATTTATCTCTATGAGTAGAGATAGCATTCCAAGTTGACCTATCTTTGTCTTTGGATGCACTATAAGTAGTGGAGACAACAGTCAATTGGGACTCAATGGAGTCCATGAGATCCTTGATATTCTGAGTGGCATATGGCCACTTAATGTAGTAAGAAAATACAGTTTTTTCTTCAGATTCATGAGCCTACACAACTTCCAGATTCTTTTCAACATTGGTGTGTGCCAAAGCACACTTATCATGAAGTGCCAAAATCCTTTTCTCTTCCAATTTCTCTTCAACCTCTTGCCTTGTCTTCTCACCAAGTTCAAAGGCATACTCCTTAAAGGAGTCCAATAGAAGTTTCAGATTCTCTACTAGAGTGAGAGAAGTATCCATTGATGTACTAGGGGTGGCCTCCTATAAAGATTTTATGTCATCATCAATAAGATTTGTCTCCTTCTAATGTGTTTCCATAATTTCTCTTCTTCCAGGTGCATGCAATGCATCCCCTAACACCAATTTATGAACAAGAGAAATATTATCCAGATCTACACTGCCTTGAATCATGGGGAGTTGTAGAAGTTCCAAAGGAATCACTGGCTAGAACCTGATTTTCTTGGATAACAAGCCTTCCAAAACATCATCACCAGAGGAGGATTCTCTAGGGGACCTTTGAGATTCTACAACTTGCCTTTGGTCTTCTTCATTCTTCCTCGTAGATTCCCCATTTCTTTCTTCTTCCTCTATATTTCCTTATTCCTTTTCTTCTACCTTTTCTTCATCATTGTCTCTTTCTTCTTCATTCCTTTCACCTTCAACTTTATATTTTTCTCCTTTAGTTTGTCCTGGAGGGACAAGATCATTCTTCTTTGATTCAATTTCTTCCTCATTTTGTTTCTCTATCTCCAAAGGATCATTTGCAACACCTGTATCCAGAGGGATATTTGCATCATTTGTTTCCAAAGGAATGTCTGTATCACCTATCCAGAAGGAATGTCTTCCTTAACCTCTACATAAAATTCTTCTCTTGACTTAGGTGCAGAATTAGATGGGAGTGCACCAAACATGCCATATTTCTCAGCCATACCCCCGATGGATTTTTTAGTTTGTTTCCTTATTTTATTTATCTGCATCTTGTCAGTTTTCATCAAAGAATTTACTCTTTTGTTCATCTGGAACATCTTCGAGCATACCTTATTTAAGGTTTGCAAATCATTTGGGGTCAAAGAGGACCCAATTTTCTCAAATGCATCATTTCTTATCTTCTCTTGCAACTCAACAGCCTCTGATATTCTTTTCATCAAGGCTTCCTACAATTTTTCAGGCACATTGTTCTTGACATAATCCTAACTGACTTCTAAAGTGATAACATACTAAATAATAGCCAAAATTAATGTTTTTTTGTCCTCTCTACCTACTTGATCATAAATTTCTGTTGTAGGCTACAATATATATTCAAAATGTATCAAGCTATTTACTAAAGCCTCTAATCTAAGAGGGGAACCAGGTCTTACCGAAGAGGCTTTTTGTTCTTCCTGGTCTAGAGATACCTCTTCTGACATCTTACCCTCTTTGATTCTAGTTTAGTGTGCACATGAACACCAAAATCTTGTTCTTCATCTTCTTTAGAGGACCATACATAATGAAATATTTTAGAACCAACACTTGCTTCTTGTGAAGAACTTTCACTAGAGTGCATGCTTCTTCTCTTCTTTCTTACCAATTTTTTTGTAGGGTCTTCCTCCTCTTCCTCTTGTTCTTCAATGATGCTAAGGTTCTTCTCCCTTGTTTCCTTTTCCTTTCTGCCTCTTTTAAATGGTGCTAGCAGAGGATCCTCTTTGATTTTTCCAGATCTTGTAGCGGGTTTGAAATGAGTCGGCCCTTTGCATTTACCAGGAGCATTGGGTTTTAACCTTCACTACAGGAGTTGTGGATGGTTTTGAAGGAGTGGTCCTATCAGATCTCCTTAGTCCCAATGATTCTCCAACCATCTTCTCTCCCGAGGGTCTACCTTGTGCAATATTCTCATCAGTTAAGACAAACTTTCTAAGTATTTCATCTACCTTCTTTCTTATCATAGGATTGTTATGCTCCAAGTGAACTTCCATAGATTTCTCTACATAAGTGTCAACTCTAGGTTCATTGGTATCTTTCATAATTTTCAACAAAAACATTACATAGCCTTCGGATTCATCCTCTATAACCTCATACCCTAAAGGTTGAATTCTTATAGTATGGGGTTCAATAGCTTCAATCATGCACACATCAAATGAGACATGAATATGATATCATTCTTATCCTTCTCAACAAATTTCTTTGGAATCCTTTCTCTTTTGTTCATGTTTCTTTTGAACACATCAAGGAATGTTGTCAAAGCATTATATTGACCCTTCAAATTACCCAAACTATGCATATAATCAAAACTTTGATGTGCAACCAATTTGGATTTGTCCCAAATCACTACATCATCTCTTTCGAGAAGTCTTCTAAGAAATTAGAACATCAAAAAAATAAATCAAGGAGCTAAATTTAAATGCATATTTCTTCTCCCTAGTCATCTTTGGATTCTCAAATAACTATTGCCAAGGAATTTCACACAAATCATAATGAACACCATTAGCTACCATGTCATAACTGGTGTAAATTGTTGTAGCAGACACTTAATTTTCTCTATTTGTGAAGTAGATCTCGTGTCTGGTCATTATAGCTACATAATTCACAGTGGGATTAGTAATAGGCTTCGTTACAAGAGCCCTTCTGCCAAATGTATCTTTGGTGAGCTCCATCACCACTTCATTCTTCACAGACTTCAATATTGGTACTGATTTGGTGTCACAAAGTCTTAGTCCACAAAAAATTGTCATGCACTTTACTGAGAGCTATTTTAACATATTTATCATCAATAGTGGAGCTGAAGTTAGGAAAGTAATTCCATCGATCCAAATTCTTTGCAACAATATTTGAATACTCAGGTTTTATCAAGAAATCATCCTTGGTGAGCTCATTCTGTCAAATGTCTATCAATTTTCTATGATTATATTCCTTAGTTTTAACTTGAACTTACATCCTAGTGTGTTCAGTGGGCATGAAACCTTGAGGAATTGATGAGAAGGAGCCCAGAGGCTCATCTTTGAAAACCTTCATAGAATATTTCTTATAGGATGGTCTAGGTCTTTTCTTCACATTTATGACTACAAGAGTTTCCATTCTTCAACAAATTTATCTCTAATGATTTCAAAAAGATGATTCACACAAACCCACAATAGCATAGAAGAGTAAAATACCTTTTTCCTTCATGAAAAAATCAGAACTAGGGTTTGCACAACTCACTCTCCAAATCACCCTGAGAATGCTTCAAATCACTCTCCACTTGCTTCAAATGCACAAGCGATTAAAATTCCTTACAAATCCACTTTATAAACCAATGATCTTCCCTAATTCACATTAAATGTGATAGATTTCAAAAAGCTGATAAAAACCCTTTTTAATGCACAAAAAAACCCTAAATTACTCTGCAAATGATTAATGCCTGCACATTTTATTTCAATTCCTTTTGCATAACCTTTTTTTATCCATTCCTTACAACATTTCTTCATGCCAAAGATTGACACGCCAAATATCTAGGGGGGTCAAATAATTTTCTGTTAATGCTCCCCCTAAGACCATGTTGGATCTAATTCCCAGAGGAATTGTCTACATCGAATGGGGGCACAAACTCATTTGATTTTTTTGGCTCTTCTTTATTTTTTCATATCTTGTTCATTTCTTGCTTAACCTCATTCTTTTCAATTGTCTTCACTGGCTCATTCTTCTTTAGTAGATCATATTGCTTTCCCCTTTTACTTCTGCATACTCTTGAAATGTGTCTAGGTTTATTACAGTTGTAGCAAACAACATTTTTTTGATATTTTTAACCTCCATTAACCCTTGATCTGCTCTAATTTTCTTTGTGTTCAAACTTATTACATGTATAGCAATAGCCAGCAAAAGATTGATTCATTCTACCTCCATTAAACCAATTCATCATTTGAGTTGTGCATTCACTAGCTCTATGTCCAACTTTCTTGCATGCAAAAAAAATCTCATAGAAGGGACTAGTATACTAATTTATTCTACTTTTGTACTTTGTTTCCTTGTGACCAAATTTATTGCATGAAAAAAAAACACCATTGAAGGATGGGTACCTTTGAGCATTTGGTTGTCTGATAGGTGGTCTTCTAGCAAAGATTCTTGGATTATTTGTCTCTTTTCCTTTATCTTGAGTCTTTTGATTATCCATTGTGTTTGGGGTCTGCATAGTCTTAGAACTTTCACCTCCTTCCATTCCCAAACCACATTTGTCTTTAGTTGGTTTCTACCCTACAATCAACTTATCAAGCTTGGTGGAGCTTGTCTTGAACATATCTTCACAGATTTTTTCTTTTTCTAGATCTTCTTTTAGATTTACCACTTCTTGTTCAAGCCTTGTGCATTTATCAGTATTTCTTTGCACCATTGTATTCAAACAATATTCAATTTTTTTCTTTTCCTCCACTTGCACCTTCAATCTAGCGATCTCTTCATTTTCTTATTTTAATTTCTCACTCACTTCTCTATGTATTTCTTTGAATTTCTTTAATTACTCTTTCAATTTACAGATGCATTCATTTGCCTCATCAATATTTTATTTCATATCTCTATTTTCATTTTCATCTTTGTCAAGATCATCAAGAGTTGCTTGGAGTTCTTTTTTATCATCTATTTGTCCCATTCTCAAGATCTTCCTCAAGCTATTAGGCTTCTTCAGAGGAACCAAGCTCTAATACCAATTGTTGAACACCAAATATTTTGAGAGGGGGGTGAATCAATATCTTCTTAAAATTATTGAACACACACCATCCAAAAACTCCAATAAATATAATAGTAAGAATGAGCAAGAGCATTAATAGAATATAAAAGCACACAACACATGAAAAACCAAATTTTTACATGGAAAACCTAGAATGGGAAAAACCACGGTGAGGATTAACTCACAATATAATTTATAACTAGTTATAAGATATTACAAAGGGTGGCTCACTACCAAGACTTGTTGTCCAAAATGAGAGGCTCACTGCCTACATAGATACAATGGCTTGCACCAGAAAATGAATTGATGAAGTTACACCTAACAAGTGATAATTTTGTTCCTTTGATGCTCAATAATCTTGCATACCAGTAGACATATATTCTCCTTGATTTGTATTCACACTCATTCTACACCTTTCAATCTCAAAACCATCCAATATATATATCTAACTCATCTGCAAGCATCAATTAGGTCAGCTTTAAGTTTATACAAAATATTCTCCAAAAATAATTCAAGTGTGTAACATGCTACAATATGTTGGCATGGACCTAAGACATGTCACACATACATCCGTAATACAAAATAATCCATTAACCATCAACTTTTTATCAGTTCAACCATAGATAAACCTAATAACAAAGTATAGCAACAAAATGATGTCAACTCACCATTTGAGCATTTGTACACCTAAAATTCTAAATATACAATATTTTGGCAACCAAGAACCATATCCAAAAATTGTAATGAAATATATTCATCGATAGAGGATCATAGACCAAAATACCAGAGGATATTTTTGCATACTGGTTCATAATACCGGATCAAATTTGAGCATATGATAACACATATAACATGGTGACATCAATGACAACACAAAGACTGCATAATGAAATATTCTTCTTCATTCTTCCAAAACCCTCAACCCTAAACATCATCCCTCAAACCTATAACCTCAACCCTCAACCCTATACCTTAAAACCTAAACTCTATGCCCTCAACCCTACACCTTATACCCTCAACTGTAAACCCTATACCCTATACCTAACACTCTCAACCTTATACCATATACCCAATAACCTTAACCCTAAACACTATACCTTTACCCAATATCATCAACCCTATAGCCTAAACCCTATACCCTTAACCCCAAGTCCTAAAACCTATATCCTCAACCATATACCCTAAACCCTATACCTTATACCCTCAACCCTAAACCATATATCTTATACTCTCAACCCTAAATAGATACCTTATACCCTCAACCATAAACCCAATACCCTAGACCCTATACCTAATATCCTCGACCCTAAGACCTATACCCTATACACTAAAACCTAGTACTCTCAACCCTAAACACTATCCCTCGATCATAGGCCCTAAATCCTATACATTAAACCCTCAAACCTTAAGCCTAAACCCTATACCCTCAACCCTATACCATAAATCCTATACCCTAAACCATATACCTTATAACCTCAACCCTAAGTAGATACTATATACCCTCAAATTTAAACGAAATACACTCAACCCTATACACATTATATCCTAAACCCTAAGCCCTATACCCTATACACTTAACCCTATACCCTCAACCTTAAACACTATCCCTCAAGCCTCAAGACTCAACCCTATAATATAAACCTAAAACCCTAAAACCTCAACCCTCAACCATATACCTTATACCATCAACCATAAAATCTATACCCTAAACCTTATACCTAACACTATTAATCCTAGACCCTATACCCTCAACCTTATACCCTAAACCATCAACTCTAAATAGAGACATTCTACCATCAACCATAAACCATAAACCCAATACCCTTAACCCTATATCTAATATCCTCAACCCAACTAAGCCCTATACGATACACTTAACCCTATACCCTTAACCCTAAACACTATCCCTCAACCCTATACCATCAACCCTGAACCCTACACCCTCAACCCTAAACAGATACCTTATACTCTCAATCATAAACCCAAAATAGGAATATAAGAAAATATTAAATAGTTGGATTAATGGATTCAATCCAATCATAACCCATGCCTCTTATGAATGCTCCCTATTGTGTGATTTAAATAGTAGTAACACAACCAAATGTCTTTCTCCATACTATAATATCATAACCATAATCTATAAGAGGAAAAATTATGTTATAAATCTATCAACACAATCCTAAATATGTGTCATCTCTCTTGGTAGAATATAGTAGCATAACTCTACCTTATAGCCATGTCTCTTTCTCAAACCGCCAATACATGCATCTAATAAATAACCAAGTGAAAAAATAAAAATTGAGTATAGTTTCTCATGCCCTATGTTAAAACCATAATCAAATTCACCACCCAGATTAGCATGAAATCTCAAAAAAATCCACCTCTTTTAAATAGTTATTTCTTGGGATTATAGTCCACACCTAGCTCCCTTTATTCATGTTATTTACCCAAAGTAACATTTGTTCACACCTTAGAAATGTTAAAATTCACATTAATATGACTTCCTTGACACTAAGTTGTACTTACAAAATTTTGAACATAAAACTACAAAGTGGGAAGCCCATTCCATGTGGATGCATGATTAATACAAATTAAAAATATGACAATTAGGATTGTAAGACAAACTAAACATAATACCAATAGTAATTTTATGACATCATAATTTAAATTTGATCCTTGAGTTAGTAGTTTCTTAATGTATTTTTTTATTTCAATATGTAAGCTATTTCTCCTATAGCTACCATATCTTTGTTAGGAATAGTAATAGATGGGAGAGTTGAAATTGATGAATGATAAGCTAGGCCAAATATATATTGCATAGTTCTTTAACAAGAAAAGGTAGTGTTAGAGGGAAAATATTATAGAGATGGTCATTCTAATCCTACTAACTAGAGTTATTAATGGTCAAGTAGACTATAGTCCATATAGACTTAGATCAATATACCATGTTTTTACAATCTACTAGTTGAGTAAAAAAATATCCTCATTGCTTTAGCATAAATTATTTGTGACTACCATTTACATTTAGAACCTCTTGTTTATGTTTGGTTATGTTTTTAAGATCAAAGGATATGTTGTTCTTATGAAAACCTTGTGCTTGATAAAATATCCTTTGATTCCTTTGGGATTGTATTATATGCCTATCCTAGTAGGTGAATTTGATCTATTCCTATATGGTGGTATGTTAATTTTTCATTGTGCGGCCTTATGAATCCTCAAGCTTAATGCACCAAGAAAATTTTCCTGATGAGTAAATATTAGTGAATTGACACAAATAGTTTAAAGCTTCCTTGTTTTTATAAACTGTATCACATTGGATTTAATGCATCTCATTTTTCATCACACATTAATAAAAAAGTAGCAATAAGTAGAAGCCTTTAAGGAGTGATAAATACATGCTGAAACTATATTTAAATGTATTTCCATTTTGTGCTAAGTTGTTGCAATTGGTGGTATCTCAATTCAATGTATTGGTACAAAGAACCATACTTTTATACTAAATGTGTATACCAGTATAGGGCCATCCATTGAGTTAATATCTATGTATCCAACTACATTATGCCATTTTTATGCTTATATTGAATTATTATATCAAGGGGCATATGTGCATTTACATAGATTGGCTTCCACATGAGATTTTTTCACCTTTTTATGTATTAAGTCTAATATCAATACCTAATAAGCACTTCCACTTGCAATTCACTAACTTGCTAACTCAATGCTTCACTAAACTAATACTATGTTTCAATGTTTTCTAACATAAATCTTTATGTTTTATGTTTAAACTTCTTATAAACCTATAATAAGTAATGGATGAGAGAGCTTAATTTAGTGAAGAATAACATGATCATGTTATAAATCTCCTCAAGATTTATGTGAAATGATATAATGAGAGCACATTATAATGTTCTCATGTTTTTGTTTTCTTTAGAAATTTACAAGTATTTGGCTTGGATTTTCCTTAGAATTCCAACCCAAATGCTTTGAGTGACTTTCCAATGTCCAAAGATGCATTTTTTCAAATTGTAGAAAATTTGACATAATCTTGAGCATGCTCCCCATCAAGTTTGCACGTGTTTCAATTCCAAGTCAAAAAAAACACCATGATAATGTTAATCTCTCTCTTACCTATCTCAACATGCAATTTTTTTCATGTTTTAAGTATGTTAAGGATTTTATCTTTAATTTATTTTGTTAGTGTATCTATCTTTTTTCAAAAATCAATGTTTGGTACTTTTACTTTATTTTTTAACCGTTCATCAAAATTTAAAATAAATCATTTTTAGAAACTAGACTCCATTCTACACATATTAAAAAAAAATGATTTTTAATCAATTTTAAAAAATTTAGGGGGATCACACTCAAATTTTTGTTTTTTAGGTTGTGTCCACTTTGAAAACTAGTAAAAAAACATATATTCATTAAAAAAATAGTAGAAAAATCAGGGATAAACTACATGGTGTGAGCTAATTTCTCACCAAATAATTTTTTGAAATACTAAAAACAAGTGAATATTTTAGGGGGGCACACTAGACACTATGTTATTTAAAAAATAAAAAAATAGGACCAATTTGTGTAGCCCCCTTTTCGAGTCCCTTAATCTCTACCATTTTTAAAAAATACTAGTTTAGAAAGTAGATTCAATGCACTACGATTCTTTTTTTCATGACATCTTAAAATTTTGAGTGTAACTATCTTCAATTTCTCATTAAAGGTCAATATTTCCTAATTTCAAAAAAAAGGCCACTTAATACCCCTTTTGGTACCCCATCTTTGTGCACTTACCTAAAATACTTATTTTATTCCAATATTTTCCAATGTTTATAGTACAAATTTTTCTATCCTAATCTTGGCGACATATTGAAATATTCAAATTATTACATCTTTGTGACAACATTCTCTTGATACACATTATGATTTATGTCTTTAGAACACGTGTAAAAAAAGGAAAAAAATATATAAAAAACAAAAACTAAACATAAAATCAATATAATCAAAATCCAATTGACCCAAATGTCTATTGAAATAAAGATTATGACCACAAGTTTAAAATTTAAAATTATTATTATAAAAATTCCATTAGGCATGTATCCATAATATTATATTTCAAAATTATGACATCATTAGTAATATGTGTGTCCCCATGATAATCTATTGGTTTCAAGCATTCAAGTTGATGGGCCATTTTGTAAAATTGGCTAGATATTTTCTATGCACCTTCAACCATTTGATTCAGCACTATACACATTATTGACCTAATAAATTAATATTTTTATCCATGCTACACATATTAATAATGCTTATCTAAACTTATACTTATGATTTTACACTTCAACTTCACCATCACTTAAATATTTATTTATTAAAATTCTAGGTATAGGAAATTCATATCAACATTGTTGAAGAAATGTATGCCTTAACCTACTCTATCTAGTCAAAGGTATGGGGAAATTTTTTGTGCACCTATGAAACCTTTATATCAATTTTGTTATAAGATTCTTTATGATTATAAGTCATGTAACCACCTCTCTATGTTATTCTACAAGTCCCACCATTATGGATGTAAAAAATATCATGTCTCCTATTATATATCTAAATTTGCTTCACTTTTCCTCCTTTGAGTATCATGTCTTCTCTCCCTAAAATTGTGTAGTCAAATATGAAACTAATGGTGATGTGACTAGGAAAAATTATACCAAAATATCCAAACTATTGATCTTCTTAGAAATTGAATTGGTTGGAGATGAAAAAATATTTTTGGAATAAATAACTATATTGTAATGGATTTTTGAAGAGCATGTACAAATTATAGGAAATCTATTCTTGGTTGGATATTGATTAGTTCCCTATTCTAATTAATGAAAAAATAATCTTACAAAAATAATTGCACAATTTCAAAATAATTCTTTCTAATGGAGATGACAAGATTATCTGGTGTGGTTCAAATTCTAGGAATTACTCAGTCAAATGGGTTGGGGCTGATTGGTTGAAGGATTTGTGTTGGCATAAGAGTATCCTCACCAAGGATAATGTATTGTTATGGACAAAACTACACAAAATAATTTTGATTGGAGATAGACTTTGGAGTATTGGCTTCAAGGGTTGAGTCATTGTCTCATGTACGATTTTGATGAGGAAACACGTAGTCACCTTTTACTGAATTTTCCATTTTCCTCAAGATGTTGGGACTAGTTGGTGATCATGCTTGGTTGGTCTTCTCCAAGACATTAGGATTTATACAAGTTTATTATAAGATGGACTAGTTTTTTGCCTTAGGCTTCTTGGGGAGACATATGGATGATCGCTCCATCTATGTTGGTGTGGCGGATTTGGAAAGAATGGAATAGGAGTATATTTTGTGAACAAAGTATGATGGTGAAGAGTGTTATCAGGAGAATTGAAGAAAATATATGTGAAATGGATAATGCAACACAAATAGATTAAAAAAACTCTCATTTTATGCATTGGGATAATGAAATCCCAAAGAAATGGGGTATGTTAAGACCTCCAAATGGGAATAAAACCATCAACTCAAAGAAAAGGTGTGGGGTCAAATGGAAGGAACCTAGGAAAGGGTGAGTTAAACTTAATTTTGATGGAGTGGTGAAAGGGAATTTGGTCTAGCTAGGGTTGGATGTATCACTAGAGATGCAAATGGGGATTGCAAGTGGGAACTATCAAGAAAGCTTAGTGGGCTTAGGCTCTATGAGGAGAAAGGTTTAAGAGATGTTGATATCAAGGGTGATTCACAAATTTGCATTAATGCAGCGTGTAAAAGGAGTGTTCAAAATTGGAAGCTAAAGCCTTGGATAGAGAAGATTTGGAAAATCCTAGAAAAATTGGGGAACATTACAATCTCACATGTCTAAAGGGAGGAAAATAGTGGGGCCTATATTTTGGCCAATAGAGGTGTGACTTAGGATTGTATTGGGTCTAAGAGAGATTCAAATGATCTCTGGCCTATGTTACAAAGTCTAGTGATTTTTGAGTAAGTAGACTCATGACTAGACACTAAAATTTGAAGGCATGAATTCTTTTATCACCTTCATTGCAAATCATTTTTTTGTCTTCCCTCATTTTATTCTACTCTTTGTGACTATCAAATAAATTGCAAGCTAGAATAATGTTTAGGTTTTTCTTGAGGAATGATCTTCAGATCTCTTTGTGAGTATTGACCTGAGTGTTCGATGTTCCTTTGCATTGTATTTGGGTTTTTATGGTACTTATTGAAGCATGAATTGTCCTAGATCCTTGCATCCACTACTTTGAAAGATATGATGTTTCCTGGTGGTTGCCTTAACATTTCACAATGGAATTTGTGTTCAAAGAATAGTAGAAAATGATGATGGAGGAGATTTCTTCCATCACATGTGGGTAAAAGCACAAAGTTGTCTCACATTTTCGGCCAACTAAATAGTTCCAAGCGGAAATGTTTTGACCGGAAACGTTTTGGCCGAATAGGTTTCAGGCGAAACCACATGGCATATATGTGGTAGACAAAGTTTTGACCAAATAAGTTTCAACCAAAAACAAAAAATTCAAATTTTTCGCTTTGCTGCTTTGAAACTGGCTTATTTTATATGTGTGGTTTCAACCCTTTCGGTCAAAACCCTTTCTACCGAAATTGTCTACATGGCATCCTATTTGGCAGCCAACTCAGCTTTTTTCAATTTTTTTTGAAACTTTCAAATTCAATAGAGTATTTCTCTAGTTAGAATGATTTTAAAAAAAAGGAAAAATACCCTTTTATAGAGCTCAAAGTGGTGAATCCAAATATGTAATTTTTTAAATATTTTGGTTAGTTTTAATATATTTTATTTTTAAAATAATGCAAGTAGGTTATTAAAGTTAAAAAAAGAGGTTGATTAGAAAATTAAAAAAAAGAAGTAAAACATGTTTGAAAATTTTAAAAAATATATGGTGCACTAGAGGAGAGAGTCTTCTTCAAAAGGGTATAATTTGTTTTTTGAATTGATAAAAAATAATGATTTTTCTTTTTTAATCTGAAAAATTACAGAAATAAACTTCATCAACATTTCTACATTTCATTAGTTTAAATCATTTTGAAATTCAAAACATAAAGACTAGGGATAAATTTAGTGGCGAATCTTCGCCAATTAACGAATTCTAGGAATCAGGCAAATCAAAATTGGTGAATTCTAGGTATCCAACAAGGTGTTCAAATCGCTCGGATTTCACGAACTATTGGTCCAATGCATGTCCATTTGCCAATGGATTTTTTTACGAGGCATGTTTAGGCAATAAATTCGCCATAACATACTACGCATTTCCAATGGACCGATCAATATTTTCGCCTGGAACCCCGGGGAGCATGTCATAAAACACCAACATATTCGCCAATACTATTAAAACAACATTATATGAGGACCCATTTCGCAAATTAAAATTTATAAATAGTTGTTTGTGAAGACCCATTCACCAATTAAAATTTATAAATAGTTGCTTATGAGGACCTATTTCGCCTTGAAAATTATAAGGTATCGTTGTATAAGCACGCAAGATTCGCCAAATTTTGAACATACCATTTAAAAATCTTGCGGAATTTGCCAAATATGGATTGATATAAATACAATTGAAATTGTTATTTGTTCTTACACATTTTATTCGATTTTGAGGTTCTACTTCTCGATTCAGAAGTAAGCGAAACCCGAAAACGTAGACTCAAAGGTGAGTGATCATTTCTTCATACTGTTATTAGTTATTAGTTATAATAATAAGATTTCTTTATCTGTTTTCCATTCTTGCTTTAGTCTTAAACATAATTTTGAGTAGGGAATGGGATCTATATTCTATGTCGGTCTGTCCTTCTTAAACAAGAAGACATTTTTTTCCAGCTTTTATTCGAAGTGAGATATCAATATGTCAAGCAACAACTGCAAGGGTAAGACTCTTGAGGGTAATGAAGAGACTGGGAGGCCATCAAAACGCCCAAAACATGGAGGTACCATACAGTCTTACTTTGGAATTGGCAAAGCTTCTAATCCATCAGATCAAGGTGGAGCTACACCATCGACTCTTCCACCAAATATTATTGAAGATGGCAATGACAATACCTAACCACCACAAGAAGGTCAAGGTGAGATTGTCATTGAGTTAAATCAAAATGTATCAAATGAGGATGGAAATATCACAGAAAATGTTCCAAGGGATACCCTGGATAGCCAGAATGAGATAATTGACTTGGATGAGGATGATGTTGGTAGCAAGAAAAGAAAAGGCAAAGAAAAATTGGGGCGCGAGTGGGAAATGACAAGGAATTTTCAAATTGGTTGGTTGTCGAAGTACCCATTCCTTGAAGCAGTGGGGGTATCAAACGAAAATAATATTGAAAGGGAAACAAAGGTCAAATGTAAGATTTGTAGTTGGAAATTTGGAAGAGACAAGACGATGCAGCTAAAGCTTGACACTATAAAAAAGCATATTGACAAAGTTTATGAAAAACAAATCATAGACGGAAAGGAACAATCAATCGTATGATGGGAATCAAAGGAAGAATTTCTTCATGTTAATTATGTCATAGATTATGGAGAGCATAACCATAGAATGTCAAAGATTAAAAAATGTGAAGGTACACTTGAGGCTCATTTTGGAAAAGCCATGGCAGCAACAAATCTATCAAAAATTGTCCAGATGAGTGTTGTTTTTCATAGTTTGTCCAAGGGGCGTCCTATGACAGACTACCTAGAATATTTTGATTTATTATCTTATTTGAGTGTTCCCCACTTTCCCTTCTCACATTGGTCAGTAAACGCTGGATGGGAATGGGCGAACTGTCTTGTTGCAGTGGAAAAGCAAGATTTAAAGGAGAAATTAAAAGAGTCAAATTTCATTGCATTATATTTAGATGAAGTTACTGCGGTAGAAAATAATTCTTGGGTTTGTATGCATTTGTATATTGTAGAACATGTTCACCAAGCTCATCTTCTTTGTGTTCATAAAATGAAGGATGGTTCAACATCGCAAAATCTATTTGAACTAGTCAAGAAATATTTGAATGAAATTGTAGGTATGGATGAGTTGACAATTGCCAAAAAGTTGGTGTGTGTAGGATTTGATGGAGCTGCAGTGATGCAAGGTCAAAGGAGCAGTCTTTGCACAAAGTTACAAACTACTTTTGCACCATACATGCTTGGAATTCACTGCATGGCCCACAGAATGAATTTAGCATTCAAAATTGTAAGCAAGTTTCCTACAGTATCAAAAGTTGAAAATCTAGTTCATGAGATCCACGCATACTTCTGCCAAAGTCCCAAACGTTTCCTTGAATTTCAACATTTTGCTAAGGGAATAACACTTGGAAACAAGATTCTCAAGGATATCGATACCAAATGGATCTCCCTGCATGGACCAGCGCAACGAGTTCTTTTAGAATATCAATCTTTGATTGGAGTGATGTACGAGCATCGCAACACAGTAGACAAAGCTCCTGACCTCTTACATAGGTTAAGCGATATAGAGACACTCTTGACTTTAGCTAGTCTTCTCCCCATGCTAGATGAGATGAAAAATCTTGTGAAGAAAGACCAAGATAGAACTATGTATATTTATGAATATGCCAATCTACATAAACTTACATGCTTGGCCCTCGATCATCTATATCTAGATCTAACACAAGAAGGTGCAAATTATTTGATGTGGTGGAAAATTACTAATTTGAATAATCCTGATAATTATTTATAGTTTAATGCAAGTGGGCACTTATGTATTTGTGTATGTGGATATGAGATACCAATGTACCATTGTAAGACAACCAGGCGCTCTAGAAAAGAAGTACCTATTAACGAGGAAGATTTTAATGACATTGTTAAATTTGTTAATGATAATTTGAAGGAAATTGCAAAATCTCTTTCCTCGAAGATTCATGAAAGATTCCCTCGACATGAAGTACTTGAAGCCATGGGTATTGTGTATCCTCAATTTTGGGTACACCAAGGTAACCCAAAATATTTTCATGATCAAGTAAAAATCTTGATCGAACAATTTTCAGAAAAGGTAACATATAATGAACAAATAATAGAAGGAATTTTAAATAAAAATAAGCTTAGAAAGCAATGTCATATTTTTGCAATAGCTATGAGGGAGCAGTATAAATGCATGGGCAAGGATAAGGCCTTTGAAATGGGATCAATAAAAAAGGTTTGGACAAGCTTAGGTGAGAGTGAAATATTGCGTGGTTCGATGTTAGAATATTTCAAACTTGTTGATTTATGTCAAACAATGATATTGGGGTTTGTGGAGGATGAGAGAGTTTTCAATACATTAGGGTTTTTGAAATCAAAGTTAAGAAAAAATTGGACAAGAATTTGGAAAATTGCTTGAGGATGAAAGGAACTGTGTATAATGTCAAAAAAATTCCTTTTGAAAGGGCACTCGCAATCTGGAGGTCCACATGTGAAAGAAGAGGGACTGGGTTGTGCAACACAGGCCCTCCAATTCCAACAGCCACTGGTACTGGTGGTAGTGGCAGTGGCAGTGGGACTGGGCCTAGGACAGATGACAATGATATTGAAATTGACACAAATCAAACAATGAATGTTGAATTTGAGACACAGGCCGAAGAAAGTGTAGAGCAATCTCAGAATCAAGATGACTCTTTTACTTTATCTGAATATGAGCATCGGTTTGAGGACCCTGACTCCACTTGGGAAATTGAAGATAATTAGTAGGTTTTAGGTATTTTTACTGCCCTTCATGAATCAATTTCCATTGTTCCAAATTCCAAACTTTAGTTGATGTCTGATGATATTTTATATTGTATTCAATGAACATTGAAATTGTGAATCATTGCACTTCATGATATCTTATTTTATATTGCACTCAAGCACTACATGAATCATATTCCAAACTGTAGTTGATGACTTTTTATATTGCATTCAAATAAAGTGTGAATCATTTCACTTCAAATTTAGGATATTTTATTTTATATTGCACTCCAAGTCTCCATGATATTTTATATTATATTGCACTTCATGAATCATAATACATATGCCAAAGTCAAACTATAGTTGATGATATTTTATAAATTATATAAAATTCAATACCATCGGCCTAACAATGCTTCATCGACAGAACCCCCATCATAGTCTCGTCAATGGCTCGATGAAAATAGCTCACAACCTAGTATTGGTGTAACAATACTCTATCAGGCTGACTCCTAAGGTGCTCTCCCGATATACCGATAGAGTCATCAACAAAAGTAACCATGAATTATAATTTATGACCATGGGCATGAATTATCTTATTTTATCAATAATCACAAAAATATACCACACTTTGATTTTATGAACAATGCAAATTGTAGAAATTTGTGTGACAAGATCCATATTATAGCCTACATTCGCATTGCATCCTTAAATATTAAACAAATTGGAAATTTTGTAGTGACGTAGTCAAGTAGTCCTTCCCCCATTCTTAACAAAATTCAATACCATCGGCCTAACAATGCTTCATCGGCGGAACCCCCATCACAATCCCTTCGATGGCCCGATAAAAATAGCTCACAACCTAGTATCGATGTAACAATACTCTATCGGGCTAAATCCTAACTCCTAAGGTGCTCTCCCGATATATCGATAGATTCAAGTTGTCAACAAAAGTAACCATGAATTATAACCATGGCCCATGGGCATGAATTATCGAATGCATAAAGTATATTGGGGGAAATATGGTGCATCGGGGAAACATTATCTAGCATCCCACCGATAGAACAAAGGATTGGTGTCCATCGGTGGAGAGGGTGGCTATCGGTGAAAGACTAATGTGACATCCCGGGGCATCGTGCATCTGTGTTGTGGTGCATTTATGAACCAGAATCAAAGTGAATTATATCACAAGTTGATCGCATAGTTGTTACAAAATCCTGGAAGATTTCGCTTAGGGCAGAAGCAGAAAGGCAAAAAATTGGAGTTCTGATGCAGCAAAGACCGGTACACTATGGAGGCGACTCGGCGAGACTCATGTAAGTACTTCACTTTCAGACCCAGCTAAGAAGCTATTTTACTCAAAATCTTAAGATTTAAATAATGGAAGAGAGTACAGACAAATCCAAAGCTAAAAAATAGAAAACCGAAAAGCCTAAGAGACTCCTAAATGAAGACCTGATAGATCAATGTCCTGGGTTGGGGCCGAGACAAAAGAGGAGTGCTCAAATGAATCCTTCCATGGATCAATTATGGGACAAACAAAAGGGCTTAGGGGATATTTGGACACTGCAATGAGGGTACGACCTCTTCATGTACCATTACAGAAAAAAATTTAGGTTTCAACCAATCTGCAATCCATGGAGGTTGAACCTGGGAAGACTTGTGGTGCCCAATGTGTGTGAATGCAAAGATAATTAAAGCTCTTGCTACTAGATATGACCCCAAGAAAATGACTATTCAGTCACATGGTGGGGGTGACATGCTTGTTATTTCTAGGGATCTCATTTCTAATGTATTTCAATTAGATTGTTCAGTGAATTTATCATTCACGATCAAAGATCTCTTGACAGAGTACCACCACATGGATACCAGCTATAAGAGATGGAAATTACCTTTGCATAGGCCCAAGGATGAAGGAGGCCAACTCAGGAGGTTCTCTAGCAGTGAAAACCCTCCTTTCCATGAATATTTGTTCAAAGAGTATCTTCGATACACCTATTATTCAGCTAGTCAGGTTTTGGGAGTAGAGGTTTCGCCTCTCATGTTGATTACCACAATGGTCTTAGATGCAAACATACAAAGCAAGGATGTCAAGCCATTTGATTATGCTAGCTACTTGGCCAATGCCCTACATCGAGGGCTTGAAAAGATTAAAAATAATAGGGTGAAAGCACAAAGTTGTGTCACACTTTCAGCCAACATATCAGCACAACTGAATTTAAGTATTTTTAACTAAAAATCAATTTTGGCCAAACATATGACTTAGTAAGATTCACTAGCTAAGTTAGATACTTCCACAATTTATTCAACTAAAATTGTTGGCTAAAAATATATGGAGCACCACTTTGAGTCCAATTTACCAAAAAAAAAAATTATTTGAAAAACTTGAAGTTTTAATAACTCCTCATGTAAATAACATTTTTTTTTAAATGTAAAAATACCCTTTTGTAGATCCATAAGTGTAGTTTTCAAAAATATATTTATTTTAATAGTTTAATTATTATTTATATTTATATTTTTATTTATACTAAAAGTAGGTTATCAGCAAAAAATATTAGGTTGATTACCATGCCAAGGAAAAATACTAAAACTTATTAAAAAAAATTGAAAAAAATATGATGCACTAGATAAAAGAATCTATTTCAAGATGGTATAATTTTTTTTCCATTTTAGCTAAATATTTAATATGAATGTTGACGTCCGATGGAAACAGTTGTTTTTTATTCACGCACATTTTAATATGTATATAAAACTATATATTTATCAAAATTGGAAAAAAATATATCCATGCACTAAAGTTTCAAGTTATAAATACACACAAAAAATTTGAAAGAAAAAAAATAAATTTACTATAAAAAGTTTGACGTCCCGTGCAACTTCATTTTTCAGCATTTTATCAGCAACTAAATTATAGTGTTAATTTATGAAAAACTAGTTTAAAATAATTTTTTAATTTCTTATAAAAAATACAAACATAAAATATACTAAAAAATACATATTTTACTAGTTTACATCATTTAAAAATTCAAAACGTATATGCTACTTTTTAGTGATTCAAGTTTAAAAGTTGGATCAACATTGGTCGTTTCCTTTATAAAGTGTGACATAGCTTTGTGCTTTTACCCAATAGTGATAATATTAATTTTGAACACTATTCTTTGCTTATGCATTTGCTATTGTATGAGGGACAAGTCAGAGGGGTTTGGAGTGAAGAATTAAGGATAAAAGATACAAATGAAAATGGAGATTTTAAACCTGTACAAATGTGGACTTCATTGTGGGACAACCGATTTGGTAGGTCTCATTACCTTTATTTTGAAGAATTTTTTTGTAAAACCATTGATGAAGTTGTTGGGGTATCCGTGCAATTATAACCTATCCCCAGAAGTACAAAGATTTCTAAGACCAAAGGAAAATGATCAGAGAAATAAAGTGAATCATAACTGGGGAGACTGGTATGCTTTCCCTGATTGTACAGTGATAAGGGTTTATGGGTTCGAAGGGGCTCCACACTTGATGCCACGAGTAGTTCCTGACCGAATTTCTTTTTTAGAAATTGTGAGGCAATTGGAAAAATCTGATTCCAAACACCTCAAAGGACATAGCAAACAATCAATTATGCCCAACACCTTATGTTTTGGAGACTTTACAGTGGTTGCCAATGAAGGATATGGAGAAATTGATGGTAAATTAACACAGTACAACCTACCTCTAGGTGATGTAAGGAAACAATTTGATGTAGAAGGGTTTATTCACAAGGCGAGATTATCGCAGGGGCTATCAGGTATGAACATTTGTTCTCAATCGAAGATGTCATAAGAAACCATGATGAGGCTTCCACCAAGGAAAGAATGGCTGCCTATAACAAGATTATGCTTGCAGAGGAATGGAAGAGGAAAAATGTCCCATCTTATTCAAAGGCATTTGGTGAGATACAAGATCCTTTAACAAGAATTGAGCAACTCATCGTTCATGTCAATGAACTGGTAAAGGATGTTCCCCCAATTGTTTTTGATGCACCTCATGCAACCTATTCAGGAGTACAAGTTGAAGACATAGAGCCCTTGGATTACATACCTTCACAGCCTACTCTTGAGGTTTATTTTTCTGTAGATACTGATATAAGTGAAGAAGAGAAGGGTGATGAAGAGGGTGAACAGGTCAAACAAATCAGTGCTCCTCTGATTGCACAGTACGAGCCCCCTCAAGAGAAGAATATTGTAAGATTTGAGGCATCAAATGAACTATCTGATGATGTGAGGGTCAGGGTTGGACAACAGTTTATTTCCGATTATGATTTTGTTAAATCTTCTGAATTTAAATCATTTGTTTATGAATATAAAGGTAGAAAAATGAGATAATAGATATAGGATATCACTCCTGAACATGAGGCAACCGATTTGGAGAAATTGAAAAGGGAGGTAGAAAAGGAATTGGAGTCCATCACTCCTGAAAGAGGTAGGGAATTACTTCAAGAAGCTGGAGTTTTGCTCCTACCAGGGTGGGATATTAGCTCTTCAATTGTATTTGATAGCTTCAGAAAAAGAGGGGATACGACAATGAACTTAACAGAAGAAGCAAGTGACAAAATGTATTCAGGATCTGGGTACAATCTAGATGAAGCCACCTTGCTTATTTGGTCACTATATCCCCATGATAAAATACTTGCTATAATTATTAATCCAAACCAAGTGTTTGGTCATCTCTTGGTTCAATGAGTAGTGGATACCAACCCTATGGAGACAACATAATTGAACATAAATGTGGCAAAATTTACCAAAGAACAGATTGAAAAACTGATTAAGGAAAATGAAAAATTGAAGAAGGAGCTAGCAAATTAGAGAGAAAAATATCTTCCTCATCCACATCAAAGTTGTACTCCCCATGGCTTGAAAAAGATAAGAGAGTGCTTGATGCATTGGCTGATGCAACCTACTAGAAGAATTGCCATCTAAAATCCGAAGGGAAATGCAAAGAATTGGAGAAAGAAGTGAAAACAATCGAATATAACGATGTATTTGAAATGATAAAAGAAAGGTTCAATAAAAATGATGAAATGTGCTATTGAATATTGGGAAGTATTCAAACAGAAACACATTGCATTGGTGGAGAATGAACAATTGTAACCTAGAATGATGGAGAAAAAAAAGGAGCTCGTAGATAAGAATGCCATAAAAAGGACAAATATTGCTGACATATAATAAGCTGGTAGAATCACATAATGGATATCATAATAGGCTTAGGGAAGATTTAGACTGCTTTGATTCAGTCCCACTCCTAACACTTCATTTTGGCATTGGAAATCTGCGAGAATATGATGATTGGAAGGAAGAGCTTGTTGGGCTTCTAACTGTTGTGTTGCAAGAAATAAATGACGAGGTTATGGTTTTACAAAACACTTATAAGCAACTCAAAAAAATAATGTCTATGGAATAAGATATGAAAGAGGCGATCTCTACATGGACACCTATGTTGAACAGGAGTACATCCATCACCTCTCTACAGTCAATCTGTTTATTAGCCAAACTGTAGATGTGTCAGAGTCAGATCCAATAGGACAACCATCAGATTTAGAGGAAGAACGCCAACCGACAGCATGATGAGTGCCCTACCATGGAGTAGAAGCTTTGAACAGATCTTAGGTGGTTAGTGGTCACGGGCTTTTGCTTGGAGATTAATGGATCAGTGCATTCACCTGCGATATTGTTTTATTTATAATTTGAGTTATGTTTAGTTGTCAAATGTCATGACTTTTTGCAAGGGGTTTGTAGCTTGTTTCCTCTCATATATAAGAGAGATCAAGACCCCAATAGGAGATCAATGGATCATCACATCATTTTTAATTAGAGTTTAGAGTGGAAAATAGTAAGAAGATAGATAATAGATTGCACCAATTCGCCCATCCATCTCATATCATAAACTATTTTTATAATGCATATCATTTGAACTTTGAAGATCAATACAATGGAGAAGGTTACACATATTTACCGATTTGCTTTCGAGTGTTCAACTATTGTGGATTCATATGCTTATAAGTTATTAACTTATTTGGCTGTCTCCAAAGTGGTTGTTTATGTTATTCAAATTGAGTGTGTGGAAGTACATTTAATTTGCTAGTACATTGAATTTTGAATTCTTCGGGAATATGGGTTATGACCATGGGGTTTTAGATTTATTTATGGATATGATCATTGATCAATTAGTAACATGGGCCACAAAATGGATCTTGTCACACAAATATCTACAATTTGTGCTAATCATAAAATCAAATGTAGTGTATTTTTGCAGTATGTGGGATGTGGGTGAGGTGTAAGTTGGTGGATACTGATCAGGAGTTTTAGTCAAAACATAATGGAAGCTAATGGTTCAACATCCATAAATTAGAAGCTCTACCAATAAGTAAATATAATGATCTAACAATTCAACATCCATAACTTGGAAGCTCTACCAAGAAGTAAATATAATGAGCTAACAGTTCATCACTAGTTCAAATGATAAAATAAATAATACAAAATCTAGATAATTGAACATCATCACATTATTGAAGTCTGAATTTGAGCTTTTTAATTTAATTTCACATGAAGGAGTATATATTGGCATTGGTAATGCAAAATCTTGCCAATTCCCAAAGACAAGTCTCGACAAAGCTGAGTTGGAAATTTGAAACTCATATTATCAAAGATTGAAAATAATAAATCAAGTCACTGTATCAAATTTTCTAGCAACTTCCACTCTTCAAGTGGTGGAATTTCCATTTGCTCTAACTAATGTTGTTTGACTTGAAGTTTTGTTAACATTTCATGATTGTAATTGGAAATGGAATCTGTCTTGAATTCTTCAATCAATTTTGCATTCAAGGTTATCAGTGTTCTGATGGAATCCAAATAGTTCACATCTAGGTTTTGAGGAAACTGGTCCAACTCCAAATCAATCTTCCTTGCACCTTCCATCTTCTTTTTGAAACCATCATTTCCAATGAATCGCTCATTTGTGTCAAAAGCCTCTGGAAAACCAAGCTCTGTGAAGTTCCTTACCTTTGCATCCACCACCTTCATTTTGTCTGCAACCAAATGCAAATATTCCTTTGTTCCACACATTCTCGAACAATTTTCAATGATAGATGACAACTTCATTGAGGTTTCAATCTGATTAGCAATCCCTTTTGATTTCAGATCATTTTCACTGGCTTTGTAGATTGTTTGTAGAACTTGATTTGCAAATATCTCTAATTCTAGAACCTTTTTGTTGTCCACTAAATATTTGTTGAGCTTCTTATAATGTTGTCTGATAGCATCAATCAATTCAAACAGGTCACACAACTGATCAAACCTCTGCATCATTTCATCCCAGATCTTTTGTTTCATATGCCTCACTATATCTCTACAAAATGTAGATAACTTATTTTGAGAAGACTTAATTTCTTCTTTTTCTTCCGTCAGCTCTATCTCCAATCTTTCATTTGTTTTTCTCTGTTTCTCCAATTTTTGTTCCCACTGTGCATTTCCATTCGCAATGCTTAGTCTTAATTTTTCTGAAGTGAATTTTTCCTCATCATATTTCTTCTTGCTCTCATCTAGCCTTCACTTCAGGTCATTTGCTTCTCTCTCATTTGATTTATCCTCTTTGCTTGTTGATGTAGAGGAAGATTTTATTATTCTTTTTTCTAATTCATTTCTCTTGTTATTTGTTGCTTTCCTCTTTAATTTCTCACTTGCTAGGTCTACCTGTAGCTTTTCTATTTGGGTATGCAACCTTTTCTTCTCTCTATCTTGCTTTAGCAATGATGTGTACACCAATTCATTTTTCTTCTTTGATACATTAATTTTGTCAGTATTTTTCAGGCCAGAAAAATCCAATTGAAAATTGGTTACCTGGTATTTAGATCGATCCATTTGATTTTTTGGTTTGTTTTGAATTGTGGGAACAACAATTGTGTACTCCATGATTTCTTTATTTGTGTCAAATGTGGGTAATACCATGGTTGTTGTAGGCTCTGAAGTTATAGCAGACACACTCTCCATTAGTTGCTTCTTTTCTTTTTTATTCAATTATGATTTCTTTTTAAACTCTTCAATGAAATCATAACCGGGGGCGGCAGGAACAATGTAATGCTTGAATGGCGAAGGAATAGGAGTACTTGCAGTTGCTAATGATGTCGCACCCACACTAACTGGAATTGGGGGAGTGTCTAGAAATAACTCCTTTATGGGACTGGTGGATCCACTGATAGTGTGACTTGGACCTGTCAAAATCCTTTTCCTCTTTTTATTGCCTTGATCACCTGGTGTTTTTGTGGTATCTTTTATTGTTTTCCTCTTAGTATTGTGTGTAATTTGTCATTTTAGCACATGTTGACCACTACTAGTACTACTAACCATACCATCACCACCAATGGCACTCTGAGTTGCACTAAGTTGTCCACCAAGGGCATGTCCTAATTGTGATTGTATCTGACCATGAGGATGAGGATTAGAAGCTTTAACAAATTGAGTTTGACTTGTATGCCCTTGGTCTAATTTTTCACCTCCATGCCCAAGGCCAGATTTATCATATGTTTTTCTAAGCTCAACACTTGTTATTGTCCAAGGGCCTTGTCCTTTGGCCCCCAAAAAACCACCTTCATAACCAATTTTTTCAAGTATGGCTGCTCCTGAAGTATATGTTGAATCATATGCTTATTTTGTGGCCTCACTTAAAGCAGATTTGTAATTGGCATGGCTTTTTTCTTCTTCTTCTCTATCAATATCATCATTAGATTCATCATCAGATTCATCACTTCCTTTGCTTCCACGTTGATCAGGATGCTCTATATTCCACAATTTGCTAAACTCTTTATCTTCTTCGTTAGCTCCATACACTGCAAGAGCTCTTGGATCACCTAGGTCCTTCCTCATAGACCAAAAGGTAGTAATTTTTTATCGTGACCAATTTTTATCTATAACTTCCTTCTCTAGAGAACCTAGAATTTTTACTCTACTAGATGGTTTATCACTTTTTTCATAAAAATTGTTGTATCACCTGATTGTCTTTCGGTGCAATGCCATAATTTTTGCTGAAAATTGTTCAAAAAAAAAACCATTCTCAGCAACACTTTTCTCCTTTGCTATTTTGACCTCATCCCAAGAATTCTTGTTTCTCAAGTTTTCAAGCAAGGGTTTACTTTGATGTTGAATTCCATTTGCAACATTCCTATTAGCCACAATCATTGATTTAATGATGTCACATGGATCATACTGCCAGTGACAGATAGCATCAAAGTCAAAAAAATTCAAAAGATTATGTGCCACACTAAATGCTTTTCTCTTAAATGTGAACCCTCCACATGAAAAAGGTAAAGAAGGAAATAAGGTCTTCTTTTGCTGACTGAGAAAGTGTAGTTCATCAGCACTATGCACCTGCCTTACATATTCCAATGCAAAAACCCTTTCTATCACATGTATTGGAAGTTTGTATGGTTGTACTCTCGATCCATAAAATCTTAGCACAATCTATTCTTCCATTAAGTACCAATCAACCAATTGTATTTCTTTTCCTAGTTGCATGCAGTTTCTACATGACACAGACAATCTAGGCATTGGATTATTTGTAATTACTTGATGCAATAGAGCCAAAAATTAGTCTACAAAATGACTTTAGTTCCTTCGAGAATCATGCATCCTTATCTCAGTGGTCTATTCATATACTAGAGCCATTTTATTTTCCTTTGCATTACTATAGGGTTGAATCTGAAGCTTGTTGGTCTGAAACATTCCTCTAAATTTGAATAGAAAAAGATAGCACAAGTAGGTTGTGAACCCAAATGTCTTCATGGAACCTGCTTTAATCATTAAAAATTGTTTATGCATGGATTCTACAATGTGCTGAGTATAATTATATTTGACATGTTCATCAGCATAATGGATATTATATACCATTTCAAGGAGGCTTGCACCCACTTCCAAATTGCTATCCAGACCAAGGAAAAATGCTAGCATGGAAATAGTATCTTGAACCCATGGTTTAAAAATATCCAAATTATAAGGAGGCTTATGATCACCTTTCAATTTGTTTTTATCCTTAACTATTTTATTTAAGAAATCATTTTTCAGCCTTTCTTCCACTGCTTCATAATCACTAGCAAGCTTTTCTAGGTCAATGCGGTGGTTTCCAAATTCTTCGGTTGTA
The DNA here is from genome assembly GCA_007115665.2 of Sequoiadendron giganteum. Classification (NCBI taxonomy): domain Eukaryota; kingdom Viridiplantae; phylum Streptophyta; class Pinopsida; order Cupressales; family Cupressaceae; genus Sequoiadendron; species Sequoiadendron giganteum. The sequence goes on along the minus strand of CM021100.1, from coordinate 554,146,550 downwards.
AACCCCAACACTTTTCCAAGTTCTACTACATTAATGGATAACAATTCTTCTTGGTTATATTTATCAACAATTTCTCTGTTCTTATCATCATAATTTTTGGTACAGACCATGATAAATTCTAGGCAAGGGAAAACTTCATGTAACATCATGCACCCTAATCCAGTTACCCACTGTGCACTGATACTATCAACTTGTGTGTGCTTTGCAACCTTATTTTGAGATGAAAATTTAAGGTTTGAGGTATGCCTACCATAGATTTCAAGATCATAAATATCATGGTACCCATCGGTGAAACCTGGGGTTTTAAGAAATTCTGCATAATGTATTTTTTTATCGGACATTGCTCTAGTGGTACTGGTGGTAGACATGCTTATACAAATGTGAAGTTGTGAAATTTGAATTCCCTAATAAGTAATACCTATTAGTGCTCCTTAATTTTAATGAATTCTTGAGTCTCTAAGGTCTAAACCCAAACTTCAAACTTTGACAAAATAAGATTTTAAGAAATGTCAAACGATGAAACGTAGCCGTAGTAATTCTTTCACTTACCCAGATTCTGAGTCCTAACACTTGAAAACTGGAATGGTGTTGTTGGAAGTGGAATTGTGGAATCCAAAATAGGGTGGTGCACTGCAATGAGTAATCTGAAGATTGAAGACTTTAAAAATCATTGTACAATTTCAAAGTGCAAAGTGTTTTAAATTCATTTTTTCTTGTAATTGGAATGTTAAAGTGAAGATACGTCTTAGGAGTTAGGTCTACAAGACTACAAGTTGAAAATTCTTAACCGATGATCTTTCTAAATCTAACGGTTATAGGGTGATTCTGGAGGTTTAAGTTAGGAAGCCCATCGCTCTATACATTTCATTACGGAATGCAACTACAACCATACATCAAATGTTCATCCAATGGTTGAAACTTGAGTAATTTATGATATTAACTTTAAAGTTTAAAAATAAACATTAATCACTTGATAGTTGACACTTAGCAGTACAAAGTGCTTTAAATGCTTTGTTTCTCGAAATTGGAAAATTAAAGTGAATGACACGTCTTAGGTCTACAAGTTGCAAATTCTTAATCTTAACCGTTGATCTTTCTAAATCTAACGGTTATAGGGTGATTCCATAGGTTTAAGTTGGGAAGTCCATCGCTCTGTTCATTTCATTACGGAATGTAATTACAACCATGCATCAAATGTTCATCCGATGGTTGAAACTTGAGTAATTTACGATATTAACTTTAAAGAATTAACATGACACATATTTTTTAAAGTCAATACCGTAGGCATCGGCCTAACAATGCTTTATCGGTGGAACCCCCATCACAGCTCGACCGATGGACCGAAGTCGAAGACTCATAACTCATAAGGTGCGCTCCCTGATATACCGATAGAGTCAACAAAAGTAAGCACATCACTGTAACACATAAACATTGATGGAACGAATGATTGCATTCCCCCGATGGCCCGATATAACCATGAATTATCAAGTGCATATTGCATAAAGTATATTACTTAATTTCTCAAAAGAAAAAAACTGATTTGAATATATTAAATTTTTAATAGACACTGAAGTTCCAAACTCAGAAAACAACTCTTTACTCTTAAGCATAAATGAATAATGAAGATTCATGGAATCAAGAATAACACAGCACAACCATTTATTTTATTGCAGCTGAATTTCAATGTCACATTATTACATATCTTTTTATAGATGAGTAGCACTATAGCTTCTGCTGCTGAAAACATACTACAAATGTAAGTCTAAAAATAAATGCATGATTCCAAGCTTCTGTTGGTGACAACGTTACGTTACAAATGTGGCTCTGAAAATAAATTCAAGATTCCAAGCTTCTGTTGGTGGTTTTGCCAACCATGCTGGGGAAAGGGGGTTCTAATCAATCTTGGAGAAATGGGAGCCATGAAGATACAAAATGTACTTATCCCCTTTGAGAACCAGAGCCATACTGGGGAAATGGGAGTTGTTAGAATACAAGAGGAGAAGCAAATCTGCTCCCATCTTTTGCACGTAGCTTCTATGCATCGGTATAGCCCTTACCTCCATCAAAGCTCCTCATCCTAGTTCAAAATCCGTCTGAGAAGTCAAGTTAACCAAATCAACTTCTTTCCAATTCCACCCATTCTGAACTTGAAGGAAATTCGTCTTTTACTGATTACTCTATAACTACATAATTGTAGGTAGGAGAATTTACAGTATCCCCAATACTGCATCATCTTCTTCGTGAATCCTTATTAACCCTAGAAAATAAAAACCCTCATGGCACTATCTACTATTCACTGAATCACTATCCCTATTTATGGGCCACCGGTGCCACTACCAGCCTGTATAATTAAAATGTTTAATTTGATTGACGTCTGGCTACATGCCAACTTGAACTGTACCTCAAGCTGACAAGTTGTGAAAATCACTCAAAGTTCAAATGATATGAAATCATTACAAATATTGTTTCATTAAAGCTATGAGTTGTCCAAGAAATTGCTTTGGATGTTCATATCACATATGGCATTAATCACCGCCACTGCCTGCACTAACAATACGACAACCACACTTCAAAAAGAATGAGAATTTCAATTAAATGAAATGTACAATGTCGAGGCATTGAAAAGACAGAATGAGTGATGAGCGATGAGCCTTGATCTTGCCACATGTCTACATCTAATGGTTACAATGTTACTCCGGAGGTTTCAAATCGCAAGTCTAGTGCTTCAGAAATTTACTTCCGGAATGCAACTACAGTCATCCATCGAACATTCATCAAATGACCCCTATGATTTTTCGGTGGCATATCTGTTAATTTCGCCACTAGATTTTTTTACTATTTTGAGATTCTTTTTAATTCGCCAATAAAAATATATTTTTTGCTTTGAAAAGAGGTTTTAATTGCCAATGGAAAAAAAATTATGGTTTGAAAAATGGTTTTAATCGCCAATCAAAAATATTTTATTCGATTAAAAAAAATTGCAATTCACCAAGATTTTCCATGAACTTCCAGGGATTATAAAAGATTCGCCAACTGGGATTTTTTTTTTCACATAAAACAAAAAAATCGCCAATAAAATTAATATTTTTCATCGGGAAGTATATCGGATTTGCCAGGATTTTACACCTACGCCAAGGGGGGGGGTTTCTTAAAGTTTTCCCTGATAAAGACCACTTTTATGTGGTCGAAGTTCTAAATTTTTTTTGCTATTGGTCGATTCCTTTATAAAGTGTGACACAGGTTTGTGCTTTTACCCATGTTTGGTTTTCTCTAGTTGCAATGTAATTTTTCCTTTTAAAATCAATAAAGGGAGCTAACCCCTTATAGTAGTACTTATAAAAAAAAAATCCACATATGTTTAGTAAGATGTCACAAGTACTTTATCCTATGTGATTATTTAAACATATTTCTTTGTAAAAATGTGTTATAAGTATAGTATTATGGACTTAATATTTCCATATTTACCATATATTTCTTATATGCTTTTGTGTTATAATTATAGTTACTTTTACTTGATTAATTTTATGCATTGATTCTTCAAGTAGATTTTTTATTCATTGTGGCACACCATGTTGAGACTTTTGAACATATCCTAGATTGTAGGAAATGAGAGAATTACCAAACTCCCACATATCATAACTTCAAGTTTCATAGTGATCATTTTGTAGTGTTGATTCTATTTCAACATTTGCACTTTTTTACCAAATTCACATCTTAAGCATGCATTTTCATTATGGTTTTAACCATTTTGATTACATGCCAATAGCATAATATTTCCTGCCAAATGTGTCGCATCGGGCCATTTGCATAATATTTTTAACCAATTACACAACATCACATCATATGTACAATATTATGCAAAAAGATAATTTTTTGTTCAAGCTAGCTATACCCTCCATTAATGACCTTAAGTCCACCTATCAAGTTCCCATGGATAAGTACTCATCAGTGATCCTACGTCAACTAGTCATTTGAAGGATTTGATCCTCTCCACATAGTATATATCCCTCACAATATTTGTCATCGCCTCTACTATTTTGTTGTGGAGGCTCTAGATCCCAAAGAGCGTGAGAGTGCAAGTGAGCCCTTTTGACCTTCCTATCCTTATATCTAACCTTTCTAGCCCTATCTTTTCCTCTCAAGTCTTCTCTAGCTTTATATTTTCCTTGCTTAGTGTCTTTTTTATCCTTTTGTTAGTCTCTTGTCATCAACCTACCCTTTTCTAGCCTATCCTTCTTGTCATGAGCTTGACCAAATTTTTTGTTTTGGTCAATCTCTCAATGTGGCATCATATCTCCATCTCATGCTTTGTTTGGACAATCATCAATATTTTTCTTTGAAACAACCCTGTAAAACACATTGTCTCAAAGAGGGGCAAAATGTAGACACCTAAAAATGGCTAATGTATTTTCGTCTTGTCATTTAATCATTATCTTTATCATTTTTGTATGCACATAAAAATGGTTTGGAGCACAATTAATTAAATATTTGATATTTAATTAATAAATCCTATTTCTTCAACTAGTATAAATAAATTGATAAATTTATTTATATGGTTCATTCCCTTAATTATTCTTTTTAAAAAATCACTTTCTTCTTAAATTAATTAAATGCACAAATTTAGTAATTTGGCATTTAGTTAATTTCCCTCTTTCATTTAAATTTGAATTTTTAATTCAAATTGTCACATGTCTCCATATTTCTCTAACTTCCTTCCACCTCACCTGCCACTCACCATGTGTCACATGCAACAAATTTGAAACTACCTTGGACACATGGATTCTCCTTTCCTCTGATTCTCTTCGACACTTAGCAAGGTGTTCTCTTAAAGGGAACCACCTCCATGATTCTCTCCAACCTCTTTGTGCTCCACCGTCAATGCCTCGGGATCATGATCTCAACCATCCATCTTTGCCACCTCAACCCAAGCTTGGAAGAATCTATAAATAGAAGGCAATTCTACAACTTTTCAAGGAGAATGGGATTACAAACTTATGCTGCAGAAATCTTACTGCAATTTGAGAGCAATTTGAGAGCATTGTAGCTAGCTTTTAGCATTTTAGTTCATATTTGCATTATCATGGCACTCTTACTTTTAGTATCTTAATTTGTTGCACCATCTTACTTCATTTTACTTAGAATTGCATCTTTAATCACAATCATCTTAGTATCATTTGAATACAACAACATCACAATCTTAGATCATTTAGCATTTCAATCAAAATTACCAAAAACATGTAGATGTACGCATATAGTTGTGCATTTTCATATAGCATCTCGTTTCTTAGGTTTCCATTTTGTAGATTCATGTGCAACGCATAATTCTGAGAGCATGAATTGAGAGATCACCAAGAATAGAGGAATGATTTCAAATGAAGGGTTACAATAGTTTGGTTTATTATTTCTCTTTCATTAGATTTAATAAATATCATTGATGTGTGTTTTTTTTAACTAATTTCACTCATTTTACCTACACACATAAATTGGTGCCCATCGTGGGGCCTAGCCCCTTTATTTTTAATGTTTTCTGGAAAAGTGTGTTTACAGGTTCGGATGTGTAATGTTTTAGAGCGGTCGTGAATTCCTTTGGCACATATGAAACATTCTTTGGTGCATTTGTGCTCTGTTCTAGTGCATCCGTGCAATTCTGCAATGCATTCATTGCATATTTTGGTGCATACAGGGAGTTTTCTGGCGCATATGTGATTTCTTTTAGTGCATACGTAGATTGTTTTAGCGCATTCATTAAATCTTTTAGCGCATCTATCTACTGTTATGGTGCATCTTCTTTATTTTCCAGAAGTTTATTGGTCTGAGAACTAATCTGCATTTCTTTGTTTTGCAGGGATTCCACACGCAGATAGAGACTCTGCTGAAACAATAAAGAACATTGTCAAAGAATTCCACGTTGAAACTACTAATGGTTTATGTTGTAGGGGCTAGAGTTTATGGTTATTTTATTTCTGTTAAGGTAGGAATCTATCCTAATTAGGGGGATAACTAAACACCATGCTTGTTGTGTTTGTGGAATGGTAGGCGTGTATGCTCTCCCCTTAACTAGGAGATAAAAAATCCAAAACCATTATTTTTCTTGCATTTTAATCCTTAGAGGGCCTACCTTGGTGGGACAAGAGGTAATCACCAAAAGGGAATGACCCAATCGGGAACATGCTAAAGCCAAAAAACTTCCACCCAAGATATAAATGTGGGTACTTGAGGAAAATTCAAGTATCACGAGGATTGTTTCGACAAGAAGGGCAACAATGGTCTCTTGTTGTATGGATGATCCCCCAAGAATGAAATTCCCCTACTAAAACCCTTTGTTGTAGTAAGCCCAAAATTGCTTTCTATTTACTGGTACAAGAACAATCGTTCTGAAGCCATCCCACATTCTTGTGGATTTTGGTAGAAATGAGAAGTCTGTCATGGGAAATTCATGAGGATTGAGACTTGGCTGACTTGATAATTGAGTGCAATGCAAGGGGGAGCCAGTGTGGTCAAGCCTCTAATAATTCACCAAAAGTAAGCACATCTGGAGCAATCCAAGTGGGAATCTAGTAGATATTGTCTTACACAGCCTAGGATTGTGCTTGTTTGATGTTTTTTACCTATGTGTTTTTGAAACAAATATCCAAGAAAAAATCACACAAAAAATTTCAACTATTTATTTAGAAGAAAGTCCAATCCAAAAATCATATTTCCCTCCAAGAAAACCAAAAATTCAATCAAAACTATAAAAAACCAGAAAGCATTTTCTAGATTAGTGCATCCATTAACTACCCCAGCGCATGCCTGCAATATTTTAGCACATCCATCTTTTGTTCTAGCGCAACCCTGTCATAATCTAGTGCATAGATTTGTTGTTTTGGCACATACATCCCTTGTTCTGGAACATTTGTGTAATCCTGCAGTGCATACATACCATCCTCTGGTGCATACATAGTTTGCTCTAGCACATACATGCAACCTTTTAGCGCATCCATCTTCTTTTCTGGTGCATCTACCTTTTAGCACATTTTTCACTGTTATTGTGCATCCATAAAATCTTTAAACTAGAGAGCTCAAACCCCTATTTACCCAAATTTTAATCTCACAATTCAAGATCATTTCCAATCTAGGACCCTTCCTCAGCCATACCAGAATCTCAAACTTGTTGAAACCAACATTTTTCAAGTGAAAATCCCTCATCTAAACTTTGATCAAACATCCAAAAGTGTCTCCTCATCACACCTATTTCTGATTAGCAATTGTGTTTCACCATCAGGATTTATCATCCTTCATCAGGATTCATCATCCTTCATCAGGATTCATCATCCTTTATCCTGAAATAAAGCTTGCTTAATCAAATTTAAACTAATCCTTTTGGCACTCCCAAACTTTGATCAAACGCTTAGAACATTTTCATCACTTGTACGCCCATTTTAATGATATTGAAAAAGAAAAAACTTGAGCAAAAAGAAATCAAAAACCAAAACACCATGGCTGAAAGAGAGGAGAATCCCCTTTTCGAAGTTCTTTGAGATGAGATAGAAGAAATAACAAATGAAACCATAGAACAAGCACAACAAGATCCAAATTTTCATAAATTCATGGAGAGGATATTTGAAAAGGAGGGTGAAAAATACCTTTTGATGTTAGCAAACAAAGGGCTCCAACTACCCGAATATTTTGATATCACAAAATTAAAGAGAGCTCCTAAGAAGATAGAAGCAGAAAAGCAAATTGAAACAAGAAGTGAAGCAAAAACCAATTACCCCATGGATACTTTGAAACAAAAAATTCAAACCCTCCAACAAAAAATGCAAAAAATGCAAACTAGGACCACCAAGAGATATTCCATACAAGATATATGTCCCTACCCTTTTGATCCAAGTGTCAACATGATACCATTTCCCAAACATTGTGAATTCCCTAAATATGATAAGTACAATGGGAAAACATATCCAATAGATCACATAAGGGAATTCCAAACAATGTGTCTTGAATTTTCCCATGAGGAAACATATTTGATGAGATTATTCCCATGTAGTTTGGGAGGGCAATTCATGCAATGGTTCTCACAATTACCACCAAGAATCAAATCTTTTGAGGAATTAGTCAATAATTTATCACCCAATATTCATATAACATCCAACATGAAATCACAATGAAAGACCTTTGCAATGTCAAACAAAAGAAGGGGTAATCATTCCTAGTATTTCTACAAAGGTGGAGAAGATTATTCACAAGGTATCCTTGATCCATACTAGAAAAAGAGAAGATAGAGGTATTCATTGACAATTTAAATGATGACATGAGCTATAGGATTGAATTGCAATATCCTCCAATTTTTGAAAAATTGATCAAAAATGGGATCAAAATTGAAGAAGATTTGGTCAAATGACGAATATTGAAAATTTATAATGAAAAAAATTCATCTAATCCCTCAAATAATGACAAACCTAAGTTTTGGAAAAAGTACAAAAATAATGGCAATGATACTTCAGCTGAAATGCATAATACTTAATTGGTCTTCAATTTATGAGGAAGCACCTCGAATACCAATCAAAAGACCACCTAAAATACCAACCAAAATACCAACCAAGGAAATACTCAAAACAATCAAAATAACACAACATTCAGGACCCTACCATACCAAACATCAAACAACCACAAAAAGTTTACACCTTTGGGTCAATCCTATGAATCCACATTGAAAGAACTTATTGTAGAAAATATTATCACTCTACCCAACACCCGAGGTTTTGAACCCAAAGTAAAATCATCATGGTGGAATGAGGCCCACTTTTTTGAATTCCATTGATGCAAAGGTTTCCTAACCAATAGTTGCATGCAATTGAAACACAAAATACAAGATTTGATTGACAATAAGATCGTACAAATAGAAGAACCCTAAATGAACATTGATCATGGGGTATTGAGAAACCCCTTGCCAAATTATGATAAAGGGGAATCTTCTACCACGAATGGAAAAGGAAAAAGTGTGAACTATGTTCATGAGACTCCCATTTATCATATTTCAGTTGTTGAAAATCATAAAAATGACATTGAGATCAATAACATACCAGACCTTGTTGCAACCAACCATCCAATCAACAAAACCAACATTCCTTCTAATCAAGTCCATAATATCCAACAAGACATGGTTGCAATAAATAATCAAATTAATGTCATCAAAATCAAGGGAAAATAAGACAGTGTGCCTGTAAACGTGACCACAAGGGCACAAACCAAATATGTTTTGAAAGGAAACACTTCCAAAACACCCATTGCCCCATATCATCAATATAACATTGTTCACTAGCTCTAGAAGATTCCTGCGAAAATATCAATATTGGAGCTCCTTAAAATTTCTCCCGCTCACAAGGAGATCTTGGAAAAATCCCTAGTGGATACAACAGTACCAAATGATTTGGAAGTCTACACTTTCCAAGCCATGGTGGGACATCTAGTTGCATCTCATTGCTTATCCTTTTCAGAAAATTATAAGGTATCTCTCACCCATCCTCATAGTGCAACACTACATATCAAGGTCCTAATCCATAAAAGTCATGTCAAGCACATCCTCATAGATGGAGGAGCCGGTCTTAATATATGTACTTTAAAACTTGTTTGTGCACTAGGGTTATCTGAAAATACAATAGATGCAAGGAAAAATATCACCATCAAAGCATATGATGATAAAGAAAGAGCTTCAAAGGGATGAATTGTACTACCAATTCAGGTCGGGCCAATTCAAAAGGATGTGGTTTGCCAAGTTTTAGATAAATATTTGATATATAATATACTTTTGGGTCATCCTTGGATCCATGAAATGCAGGTTGCCCCTTAAACATACCATCAGTGTCTGAAATTTCCTTGCAATGGGCAAGAGATTACCATCCTTGTTGATTCTAATAGCCCCTAACATTGCAATACCCTTAAGGTTGTCCAGGATTTATTTGTACCTCATAACCGAGAAGCTCTTGATTCCACCCCTAACATCCCCAGTAATTCAATTCAAGCCAATCCATTATCAAAATTTATAGCCGCATCCTCCAATGAAGAAAGCCGACCAAATTCCTCATCCAAACAACCTGAGAAAATGGAAGAACCTAGCCCCTCTGCACCTACAAATCTTGAAGCCTAGCTCAATAATTTGGCCAAATAGTTTGAAAAGAAAGCCCAAGTCAAAGACAAAGGGGTAGGTGAATATTCCATTAAACAATCCCTTTGCCTCTTGCAGTTAATTTCACCAAAATCCCATGGTCAACCATCAACCTAATCACAATCATCCTCACAACCGGTCACACTTTTTGATGGTCGATTCATAAAAGAAAGCACTCAAGTGGAGGAATATAATGACAAAGATATTTTGAATTGTCTCTACAAAGATGAAACTGATTCTCAAGCAACAATGGCTAACATTTGTCCAAACCACACAGTATGGCAAAGGATTCTCAATCCTGGAAAAAATGAGATATGAGGGACAAGGACCTATTGGTAAAAGGAAAGAGGGTATTGTAGAACCCATCCAATGCATTATAACAAATCCAAAAGAAAAAATAGGGTTGGGATATAAAGAGCATCAAAAGGATGAAGAAACAAAGGAAGACCTAAAGCAAAAATTTGTTGAATGGATCCTGCAACTCCAAGCAAGTGACCACTATGAAACTGATTCCAATGAATATGAGTGGGATTAACTATCAGAAGAGTCTTGTCATGATAAGGAAATTGATATGATACACAAGTATACCCCCACACTCGAGGAGGGACAAAGCTCAGGATTAAGACCACTTGAATAAGGATCATAAAATATCGATGGTTCAAGCGAAGACGATCAAACTCCTAGTGAGACGGATCACTTGGAAGAGAGTAACATCATAGACCTTGACCTTGCCGTAGTATTTTTCGATAAAAATATCACTATTAGGACCCTTACGACCTCTGACTTGAGCCCACCGGATGATCCGCTACCATTGGTACATCTTGAACTCATAGATTGGGACCAAACTGAGCCTATTCATATCCCCACCTTTTCAAACAATGAGGCCATCATCAACTTCCTCTGCATTGTTAATTCTGAAATAGTTTCCACCATTGAACATCATAGTGAAGCTTCCAGATAGGGGAGTTCCAAATTTCCCAGTTGTAAAATGAGTAAAACAAAAGAAGGATATGATGGTGAAAACCATTCCATGGTAGTATCAAATCAAGAAAAAATAAAAATAAACAGCGCATCCGATAGTGAAAACCTCTCCAAGAAATTGAAAGGTGGGAAATTTGACACTCTCCCGAAGCACTTCGAAGAAATATCTAAATTCTTAATATTATCACCAGTAGAAGGAAAGCCTCTGTTCTTGTAATATTATCCATGCACCTGCACAAGAGTTGTAGCCCTTCACATCAACATGGTTGTTCTGTCAGTGGGGGTTGGATCTTATAGGTGAAATTCACCCATCTTCATCTAATGGACACAAGTTCATAATTACAAGCACATAGTACTTTACAAAGTGGGTCAAATTCATGCCTCTAACCACCATCACAAGGAAACAAATCTCATTGTTCATCCTAAACTACATCATATGTCAATATGGTAGACCTTTTAAGAATTAGGGCATGCAAGAACTTTGTGAAAGGTTCCATGTCCAACATTGGTTTTCTACACCCTATTACCCTCAAGGGAATAGCCAAGTAGAGGCCTCAAACAAAACTATCCTAAATATTTAAAAAAAAATTGTCAACGATGTTGGACGTGACTGGCATATCCAACTAAACCCTGCTTTGTGGGCCTATCGTATAAGCTTCCACACACCCATAGGAGCTACACCATATGCCCTTGCATATGGATCCAAAGTTGTATTACCTATTGAAGTTGAAATACCATCACTCTATGTGTCCTTAAAAGGTCTAATTTTAGAAGAAGATTATTGAGTGTCTAGACTACAAGAGTTCGAATTGTTGGATGAACATCGTCAGCTTGTAGTAGATCACCTAAAAATATATCAGTAGAGAATTTCTAGGAGTTACAATCACAAGGTTAAACCAAGGACATTTTAGGTAGGTGATCTAGTATTAAAGGAAAATCCTCATAATCAGCAGGATCGAGAAAAGAAAGGAACATTTGAGCCAAATTGGTTAGGCCCTTTTGTTATCGTCTCAGTCTTTGAATCGGTGGCATATCAATTGTCTACACCAAAAGAAGATCTATTTGAAGAACCAATGAACAAAATTCATCTAAAGAAGTTCTACACATAAATCATCTAGTGCATGCTTAAAAGTCCTGAAAAAAATTTAAAAAATAGAAAAGGTCCTAAAAAAATCATTAAAAAAAAAGATCAAAAACAATAAAAAAATTAAAAAGATCAAAAAAGCAAAAAAGGAGAAAATACCAAAAAAGTGAAAAATCAAAAGATCCTTGCTTTGATGAAAACCTAGCAAACAGGCGTCTTGGTAACAACAAAAAAATCATAAAATTGAAAAAGTGCAATAAAAACAAATGGTGAAAACCTAGTAAATAGACGCTATTTGTAATAAGTCAGCTTCTCCATCTATTTGAACATGTGTCGACCATCTGATTTTCACTATGCATTCATGCCTATCATACTACGAGCTTCATGTCCATATCCAGGTGCCACGGTTGTGGCCCACCTTGGCTTGGTTGTCATTGTACATATCCATAATAAATTTGGTTTGTTTCTCACTGGGGGAAAATAACTGTTGCATTTAAAACAACAGGCAAGCAAATAGAAAGGCAACCTTGGTGAAAACAACAATCACTCTAACCATCAAAATTGAACATCGAACATCAATCAATCAGCCAATCATCCATTAAAATCAAATCAAACATCAAGACCAATCAAATCAATTCTCATTGGAGGATCATCTTCTGAATCATGGTTGGATCACTTTAGCATGCAGGTTCAATTGTTATATCTTGATTGTTGTTATCATTTCTCTGGAGTACCTCGAGGATGTCCTAAAATAGAGGGGCTATGATCGAGAATGATATTTTTCTTTTCCTGTTGTATGTGATTCAATCAGTACTACTATGAAAATTATCACGGGACATGCTCTGCAAAGTATCATTGATGACATTTCGAATTTGCATGGAAAATAATTAACTCTTGTCTATTTACACAAGTGATGCTTAGGTCATCTCGGTCCAATTATACCTATATGCTTGTGTTATCTTGTACTATCAAATCTCAACGAAAATTTTATGGGACTTGTACTCAGGTCATCATGGTCTAATTATACCATCGATGTTTGTAATAACTTTCAACATAATAAATTGCTCAATGAATTAGATGGAAACATTGCATAGATAGGATTACATTCATATTAATTTTGCAACTGCATTATAGATTTTTTCAAAAGTTGGCAACTCTCAACATGATGATATCTCTCACTACAAGATTGAGTACACTTGACATAACAAAAAAATCATTCGTTTTCATTTGTGTTTCCATATCATATCATTAGAAAGCATTATCATATCCATCCATACATACATCTATCATTATCATATTATACACTTATCATATTATGCATTTACACCACATTTGCATTGCATAACCCATTATGCATTTATCACACATTTGCATTGCATTGCATAACCACATAAATAAAGCATTATCCATAATGACAACATCATTCACTAATTCATTATCATACATCGAAGTCATAATAAATTCATTCTTTCATACATGAACCATTCATATAAACACTCATCTTAACAATTACCATAATAACATCATAATCCATGCATCATCATAGTTCATTCACATTCATATATTTGCATCATGAAAAATCTAAAAGAAATCATTTATCCTAAATCATTCATCATGCATCCATCATCATCCATCCATCCACATCGGTACACCACGTTTCATGACATTAAATCCAAAAATAAAACATTATCATACATCCATTCATACATCGACATCATTCATAATCATAATCCATTTAGATAATCATCCATACATTTAGGTCACATATTTGCATCATGAAAAATCCAAAAGGAGCGCATTATCATGTATCCATACATTCACACTTATCATATCCAGCAGCAGTTCATTCATTTACCATACATTAGAAATCATTTATCATCCATATCCAAGCATTAAATCATATATTTTCATGTCATAATAAATCATTTTGCATTCATTTATCCATCCATATCATCGATATATACATGTGAAAAATACAAAAATACAATGCATACAATATCATTTGCATAATCACATCTATCTCATATACGTCATCATCTCAAAAATGCATCCATATATAGAACATTGCATAACATATAGAAAATAAAAATAAATGCATCCATCATAAACATCTGTAGTAAAAGCATAAACAACATGTAGATGACTAAATCTCCACTGCATATCATATATAACCTCAAAATAATAATGTCAAAGTGTACAATGATATCAATAAATGAGAGATGATAAAAAATTGTGGCAAAGTTGGGTCTCTAAACCAGTATACAATATATTAGGCATGACCTTGAGATCCTATGGTACTACCCCCGGATGTCACAGGCCTCTCAGGCCCTCCAACACCTCCTGTCCCTAATGGATCTACTCCTGGAGCTCTACCTGGTGGACCCCTAGGAAGTGGTTATGTAACACCCTTGTTGGAGGTCCTGGACTGAGTCCGACTAGACCTAGATCGAGCATAGCTCACTCTCTGCTTAGTAGGAACTATCTCATAGTATCTGCCTCGATAGTACTTTTCCTCCTTGGTGGACTCACAAAGCTCTCTCACAAGATCACTTGTACCAACCCCCTCAGCTATTGTCTAGAGCCTATCAGCTAAAACCACTGCCTGCTCCCCTTGTTGCCAAGTTGCACCTCTCTTTATTTTTAGGGTAGCAGCATGTGCTTGCATCTATGCTACCTGTGCCTATGCCTACCCCTCTACCTACAACTATGCCTGGGCCTGAGCTAATTGACCTTGCAGTGTCTGGATCTACCCTTGTAGTGTACCAATCTATCCCTAGGTCTGAACCAATTGCCTCCTCCATCCCCATCCCCACCATCATCTCCCTTGTCATCCCCACCCTCAGCTCTCCCCTACTCATCTCCATCACCCCCACCTCTTCTCTGTCTAGGTGCCCTCTTCCCATCATCATCTAGGGTAGGTACTAGCTCATCTGGGCTGGTCAATCTAGGAAATGGATGTGGTAAGAATTACTGTGCATAATCATCTGACATAATGGCATCAGTAATCTCAAGGTGGTAGTCCCATGCCATTGGTTGTAAAGAAACATAATCCTAATAAGTTGCATCATATGATAAAAGGGGCCCCCAATCTAGTATGTCCTAATGTCTACGGGCATAATGGGCCACTCCTTGTGGAATACACTGCATCCTAAAATACTGCTTATGTACCCTGTCCACAAGAAATATCTCTATGATGAATTGTGTCTACCCTATCAAAAATCTGGCGGTACACACATATGGCATCTCTAGGGGATCCTCTTTCCACTGCTTGCAATCCATGTATGGGCACCATGTGACTGTATCCAGGTCATCTAGTACTCGTCTCTAGTACTCTAGTTTTACCAACTTATGTTGGACAACTGGCTCACTGTATCCATAAACATGAGGCATCCCAATTGGTTGATATCTATCAGCAACTGGTCGAGTAACCACTATGTGCTCCCATGACCAGATCTGAAGTAGTTTAACTTCGGCTGATAGGCTAACAGCTCCAAGGTACACTACCTAATGTAAATAATGATAGAGGTAGGTGAGCATGCATGAACCCCAGGCATATCCAGTACCCTACATGATCATCTACTCCAGTGTCTGACCCCATCCCATAGATAGTCCCTTTGACCTACGGTCAGGATGTAAGAAACCACCCATGAATCTAACAAGTATAGATGGTAACAAGGCATATCTCTCAAGCAACTCCTACCATGGTATCTCATAACCACTGATCTGGTCATTGTGAAAAACTAGTGTAAGGCATTTGTACCTCCCTGCTTGGCAACATCATATACAACAACCTCTCCGACCATGAGAATTTGAAGAATCTAGTACACATCCTCAGGCATGACATTCATCTCGCCAGTCACCAAGTGGAAAGTGTTGTGGTCACTATGCCACCTCTCTGCTAGTGTTGTCAGTGATGCCCGGTTAATCCTAACTTGGTGCATGTGAATCAGATAATATAGTCTGCATCTCTTAATACAATCCATGTCAGTCTGTACTAGTTGTGGGATCATATCCCACATCTTCTGGAATCACTCCCAAGACATCAGTACTCCTAAATCAGTCTCCTATCATCAACAAAAATCGCAAAATCAACAATCAATCTATCAATCTATCTATCAACTATACTTCACCTATCATGAGGTCAATCTATTAACCTATCATTGATCCTCACCTATCATGAGGTCAATCATTATCAATCAATCATTGAATCACATCTATCTCGAGATCGATCATCATCTAATCTATCAACATCAACTCAAAGGTTGACGTGATCGAAAGCTATCAACAACAAGGAGAAACATCAAAAATCCTTATTTCTAGCATGGATGTTCCAAAACAACACTTCTATATGCTAAACGATGAATGCACCAAAGTTTTCCACCGATGTGCCCCAATAGTGCATCGATGCACTAATTCTATGAATGCACCAAATTTTGGCACCGATGCACCATAAATGGCCATCAATGTGCCATTTCTACGGATGTGCCACTCCATCACATGGATGCACAACTTAACCTAGCCTATGACCTATTAATCAATGTGCTAAAACCTTGAACCAATGTGCTACATCAAGTCATGGATACGCTAAATCTCTAATTCTATGTGCTAAAATAGACCATCTATGTGCCATTCTATCCTATCAATGTGCTAAAACTATTGGCATACAATTTTAAAAGTTCAAAAAAGGGGAAAAAATATTTCAAAATTCACAAAGAAAGGTTTTTCGAAATTCATACCGGAGGTTCGTACACTGTCGAATGGTTGTGCCACCACACACGCTCGAATAGGTGGGTCTAGATTGGGATCACCATTTTTCTCTGGATGCTCACAAATTGCTTAATCTCTCTCTCAAATTTTCAAAGGGTAAATGCACAAATGAACTTATTTTTCACATTTTACCTATTAAAAGGACTATTAAGATGGGTAATTAAATGGTAGTGATTTATTTTATTTTTCAAAAGGGGCTAAATTCATAAAATCATCAACTAGGGCAGATTTCGTAAATATTTTTGGGAGATAAATTGCTGAAACATGCTAAAACCATCAAAATCATCAATTTTTTTAAAAAAATCCTAAAATCCTAAAATTCAAAAATTCACCAATTTATCTCGTAAGGGGGCATCATTCAATCATCACTGAAAAATCAGTGTTTGGGGCATGTTGAAATTTTTCTTTGAAGCAATGTGCAAACACATCACTTCAAAGAGGGGCAAAATGTTTGCACATAAAAATGGTCTAGAGCACAATTAATTAAATATTAAATATTTAATTAATAAATTGATAAATCTATTTATATGGTTCATTCCCTTAATTCCTCTTTTTCAAAAATCACTTTCTTCTTAAATTAATTAAATGCACAAATTAAGTGATTTGTCATTTAGTTAATTTCCATCTTTCATTTAAATTTGAATTTTTAATTCAAATTGTCACATGTCTCCATATTTCTCTAACTTCCTTCCACCTCACCTACCACCTCACCATGTCTCACATGAAATTGAATTTTTCTAATTTGTAAAATGAGAATTTTCATCAACAACCTACAACAAATTTGAAACCACCTTGGACACATGGCTTCTCCTTTCCTCCAATTCTCTTCAACACTTGGCAAGGTGTTCTCTTGAAGGAAACCACCTCCATGATTCTCTCCAACCTATTTGTGCTCCACTGTCGATGCCTCAGGATCACGATCTTAACCGTCCATCTTTGCCACCTCGGCCCAAGCTTGGAAAAATCTATAAATAGAAGGCAATTCTACAACTTTTCAAGGAGAATGGGATTACAAACTTATGTTGCAGAAATCTTAATGCAATTTGAGAGAATTTTGAGAGCATTGTAGTTAGCTTTTAGCATTTTAGTTCATAGTTGCATTATCATGGCACTCTTAGTTTTAGTATCTTAATTTGTTGCACCATCTTACTTCATTTTACTTAGAATTGCATCTTTAATCACAATCATCTCAGTATCATTTGAATACAACAACATCACAATCTTAGATCATTTAGCATTTCAATCAAAAATACCAAAAATATGTAGATGTAGGCATATAGCTATGCATTTTCATATAGCATCTCATTTCTTAGGTTTCCATTTCGTAGGTTCATGTGCAACACATAATTCTGAGAGCACCAAGAATAGAGGACAATGGAATGATTTCAAATGAAGGGTTACAGTAGTTTTGTTTATGATTTTTCTTTCATTAGATGTAATACATTTCATTGATATGTGTTTTGTTTAACTAATTTCACTCATTTTACCTACACACAATTTCTTCTATCCATAATTAATTAAATAATTTTTAATTATTTAATTAAGCTAATATTTCCCTCTTTTCATCAATAATAATTAAATAATTTTCTATTATTTAATTATCTTAATCATTTTATAATATCTATTATTTAAATAGTTTTTAGTTATTTAATTAATTCATCATTTTTTAAAAATATTTTTCTTATAAAAATAAATAAATTAATATTTGTTCATTTCTCCACCTATCATTTTCAATTAAATATTTTTTATTTAATTCTTCTAACTTTCCCTCCATCAAATTTAAAATTTGGGTCCTACCTATATGACCTAGAAAATGACCATGAAATCCAATAATTGACAACAAATTGAAACAAAATCACAATCAAGATCACACCAATGAAGCAATTGAAAGAAGATCAAACAAATGCAATACCATAAACATGTAAGACCTTCAAGTTGAGCTCAATTGTTCTCCTCTATTCACCTTGGAGAAAAGTGTTATGATAAGTTGCTCTTAGATTCCTACAAAGAACTTTGAGTATGATATGAGTACAGATTTCATGTAATGGATGAGAGAGAGAGAGAGATTGATGATTGATAGGTTTTTTTTATAGATTTGGAGTTATCAATCAATGGTCAAGATATGATGAGAGGTTGAGCATATCAATGGCTCAAAATTGTTGAGAGGATTTGATTTGATAGTTAACTAGTTGCATGAATTAGTTAAGAGAATTGATTGGAGAGATAAGTGAGACTGAGTGGAAGTGAAACATAATAGATGAATTAAAGGACTAAATTGATTGATCAGTGAACTGAATATCAATCTCAATTAACTAGTGAGGTGGAAATGCATTTAATTAATAATTAATTAATTAATTAATTACTAATGGCATGTGTAAAATGTATTAAATAAATAAAATAAATAATTTTATTTATTTAATTAGTGAATGGATAAATTAAAAAATTATTTAATTTTGAGAATTGGGGAATTAATAATAACAAATTATTTAATTAATAGAGAAATTTTGGTCAAATAAGATAATTTAATTAAATAATGAAATTATTTAATTAAATACAAAAGATGGATTGATGATACCTAATGATAAAAAATGATGATGTTCTGGTAGAAATGTGTTAGTCTAATTTGAGTGTCTATATTTTGTCCCTCTTTGAGACCGTGCATTTTTATAGCATTTTCAAAGAAAGTACGAAGATTTGGTGGAATTCCCTAGTTGAATGAACAAATGAATAAATGAAGGTAGGATTCCCCCTTCAGGAGATTGAGGGAAAAATAATTTTTTTTGGGTCGAACTCTCAAAAAGGAGTGAATGTGGTGGGATGAAAGAAGAAAATGGTGAAATAAGAGAAATTTAGGGAGGGAAGTTTGTGAATATGGTAGAAGAAAATACATTTTGAGGATGATTATTGATTGATATCATGTCACTAAGAATGTAATGGATGGGATGAAATAGATAGATATGTGATAGGTTGATATGGCTGGATATGAGAATGATAGATAGTGTGCATAAGAAATAATTCTTATGATTTTTAAAGTTATATATTTTACAAGTTGAATTTACAAAATTGATTTTTTTTTAAATTTTATTTTTGATTGATTGAAAACTAAATTATTAATAACTAATTAACTATAAAAAGAAAAACTCATTGCAATAGTACTATGCCCAACGACAAGTAATAATAAGAGTAGAACAATTTCGATAGTTTCCTCAGCTCCTCTGGAATGCAAACACACATACAATTCCAAGAAAACCAGCTAAAGACACTAAAGAAAGATTAAATGTAAAGAAGTCATTCTAATAACACAAATTGCATTCATGTTAAAACCTTTTCTCTCACAAACAAAGCCAAAATTTAGCATATGTTACCAGTTATCACCATTCCAAAAATATTCAACTAAGCTAGGTATAAGGGACCGTTTCTTCAAAAATTATCTACAACACATACCACCTTACATTTTACCAAATAATCATCAACTGTGCATTTTAAAGTACAAATGTTTTATTTTAGAAATGTTGCCTTTAACATAAGGGTGGTAACAACTGTTGAATGAAGGAAAAGACTATCTAGCCCCGTAAATGCACCAAGCATCTAGATGCATAAGCATGGATGCCTCTCATATGTAGTTCCTTGTTTCTCTCATTGTCAGACTCTCGCATCTTCTATATTTTACATGCAAACTCTACCCATATTTTTTGTCTCATATTTTTTGTTGGATAGCCGCTTCCCAAAATTCAAAGTTAGTTCAAGGATAAACTTCTTCTAATCGGTCAAACATCTATCTAATGTAACCATGTAATGTCATGTTTAGAACATTCATAAAAAATGTACTATTTAATTATAGAGGGATGATACGAACTAGAGGAGAGAATGAAATAAATTGTAGAGTTATTTAGAAATATTCAAATTTATATTTATATAGATTTCAAAGATATTATATCTTTTCTAAAGCATTTTATTGTTTTAGAAATATATATGTACAATTTAATAAGTTTAACAATTAAAATATTTATTTTATAATATTAATTTAAGTAATTATTATTTATTTTTATTTTTGAAATATAATTTTATTATTTATTTTCTTTTTTTTTATACATAAGTTAGCGCCTTATATTAATTTATCAAAAAAAATTATGTCACAGCCCCATGGGCAACTGATTTTCCATTTTGTATATAGATTTAGCAACACCAAAACCTCTCCCACCTCCTTCATAGACCACCCCGACCCATACCACCCATACTTCAAGACACCAGATGACCATAGTGGCAATACAATGTCATTACCCAGATGATAGATGAAGACACCAACTCATACCAAAGACAAACGTATACAACTGTACCAACCAGTGAGCAAATACATGGTACCCAGACAATTCACCTTCAATAGAAAAACCACAACCACCCACAAAGTCACTTACTCAAACCCATGTGCTTTGGCATATGCTTCAAATTTTGGCACCCAGTTGAAACCCTCCACCACCTCAAACCTCAGGACTTTCTTTAGGAAACCAACCACCACCACCACCAATTGCTTGTGGTAGACTAATGGAATACCTTTCAAATCCAACATAAATGGATAATACTTCACCACCTCACCAGGAACATTTACAAGGGCCAATTCTTTTAGGTGAGGGATGCCCATCCCAATTATTACAGCCTAGTTAATATCATCCAACCCCATGAGTAGCTTGTCCTTGAACATGCCACATGTCAAAACCTTTTCCTCCTCCTTTTTCATTCATGTGTCGAGCAGTGATGCCAACAAATGAGAGGAAATGTGTGTGTTGACTCACAAAGTTTTGCAGTAATCCAGGTGACCTTTACCCAACAACATCTTGACCGCCACCATTGTAAGGTGGTCGATATTGCACAAGATACGATTGAGCCTCTAGTCCATAATATTTCTAAAGGAACCTTGTTGAAGCTCACAACCCAAATGAATGGGTGTATCCGCACCAAGGTCCACCAAGAAATCCATAGGCATGACCGCAATAAACCTAGATTTTATTGCCACCCTCTCCGCCATTCTCAAACCGAGGAATGCAAAATAATGAAACCTAAATTAGTGATAATTGTAGATAGCCGATGCAAGCCTTTAATAATAACCTCCAATTGTCCCTACCACATTGAGGTGATCTTTCGTGTACAAATTTTTTTTACACCAACTTGTTACTTGTGCTCAACCGTCACTTTTTCATTATTGAAGGTCACATTTCATGCCCTTCAAACATCCTCAAAACTTGCACTTTGATTCACCGTACAGATGATAATCTCACCACCTTACTACATCATGATTAGAATTTACTTCATAGAGTGTGAGATGAATTCATCATCCAACTCCACCTCATCCCTTTGTCCATTGTGGACTTCTCCCAAACACACTACACTACCAAGGCAACATTTCCTTCACCCATACCTTCCACCAAGCCACACCAACCTACCATCAAACCACCTTGTCACCCTAGATAGCATCAAACCCCCTACACTAGGTTGTGGAGGGTCGCGCACCCTACCACTCACTATCCTTCCCCGACTAATTTACTTCCTTGAGCACAATTCCATCAGCCCTCATGTTGGAAAGCTAATCATCTTCAACATTTCCTTCTCTCTAAATGTGGTTAAACGTCACCAATTCTAATCCATCCACCAAGATTAGCGTTGCCTCCAATTTTTCTCTTAATTTCCAACTTGTTACCTACCTCGAGCATAGTGCATTAACCACCAGAGTTGAGCCCCCTTCTATTGCTACCTTCCTTAAATTTAGTTCTTTGCACAACCCAAGCCCCAATATCAGAGCTTGAAATTCCACATCATTGTTTGTTCCTATGGGGAGGGGGATGCCAGTCAACCCAAAACACCACCTTTACTAGATCTTTCACAATACAACCTACCCCGAAGATTCCTAGATTCCCCCTAGCAGCCCCGTCGAAGTTAAGTTTAGCCCACCCCCATTTCAGAGGTGACCAATAAGCCTTTGTTCTATTCATTTTTGTTGTCACACCCTTGTCCCCAACATATTATGGGACTTTCAATCCGAACCAGCTTCTCCTTATCATTGCATCCCATACTAAGAAGTTCACCTTCTTATAATTTTGATTATCCAAATAGGAATTGGTGTATTCCATAAATCTTGCCTCAATTTTGTTATGTAATCTATACATGGACAATTCCTTATCTTTCAATATTCACCTATTCCTCTCCTTCCAAACTTCCCATATGACCATTGAGGGGCTTGTGATCCACAAACTCTCAAAAAAAGATTGTTTGTGTAGATTTGGCCAACTATTAAGAATTTCTCGTAGGCTACCAGGAAATGTCGACTTCCACTGCAACTTTGAGAAAATCCATTTCCAACATTCTTGAGTGTATGGACAATTCAAAAACAAGTGGTCCCTTATTTCTTCTGTCTACTTACACAAAGGGCACCTAGTCAGTCCCTAGTACCCAAACTTAGCAAACTTGTTTGTTGTTAGGACCCTTCCTTGTGTCACAACCCAAGAGAATAAACCCACCTTCAAAATAAAATCTTTATTCTAGTAGATATTGGTTGGTAACCTAGATTCAAAATCCCCTACTTTATACATTATGATGCAGCGATCTTTTTCTTTTTACTCCACACTCATTGAGGCATTCCATATTATGTTATCACTCCCTTGCCTCACACAAATCTTCCTTGGTTCCAACACCGCCTCAAAGGCTTCCGCCACCTCATTAGCAAATACCAACTGCCTAATTTTTTTCCAATGATAGAAAAAATCCCCCTACTTGCGTTGGACCACAAAATTTCTTACCCTATCTCCCCATGCTTGTTGTGTTCTAATTTTGACCTGCTCTAATTTTTCCATATCGGCTAGCTTAGGAAAGCCCTTCCAAGAGTCTTCCTAGAACAAACCTAAGAGACCATCTTGAATCTCCCACATGAGGTGCTTCAAAATTAAATCTCTAGAATTCTTCATGCAATTCCAAATTCTTTATCCCCTAGGAAGAGTTCTGGCAGTGAAGATACTATGAACTTCGCCATCCAAGTACTTAGCCCTCAAAATTTTGACCCACTTTAACTCTTGTTTAGTATGAAGTGCCTAGATTAGTTTAGCCCCTAAAGCTTTATTCTGAATGAGAAGATTCTTCACCCTTTCCCCATCCATTTTCTTGCTTTCACATACTTTTTTCCATTTCACAAGCGGGAATTTGTTCTGCTCTGAGTTCCCTTTCCAAAAAAAGTCCTTTTTGTTGAGCTCTTTGCTTGCACCAACCACCAAAGGGAGACATGAGATCATGTAAATCAGGAATGCAACAATCAATGATTTGGGCATTATTTACCTTCCTGCCCAAGAAAGCCATCGACTCTTCCATGAAGACAACCTTTCCTTCACTTTTTCTATTAGAGTGGACCAGATGTTCCCATGCTTTATACCTTTTTCTAATGGAAGCTTGAGATATTTTTAGGGTAGCTTCCCTCTTATAAATCCTAATATTCCTAGAATTTACTCTTCTTTATCCTTTCTGGTACATTTAGAAAGAAAACTTCAAATTTAATGACACTTATCTCCTGACCAAATGTCAAGGCATACTTATCCAAGATTTATTTTATCTGTCTAGCCTCCCTGATTGAAGCAGTACCGAATATCATTGTGTCATCCATGAACTATTGATGAGTAATCATTGGGACTTCGCTTGTGACTTGAAGGCCTTCCAACCAACCTACACACCTAGCCTTGCTTACTGATCTCCCCAAAACCTCAACCATAATTATGAATAGGAAAGGGGAGAGTGAGTCTCCCTGCTAAAGAACCTGAGAGACATCGAAAAGGCCTTCCAAGGAACCATTCACTAGCACAAAAAATCTAGGGCAAGCTACCCATCCAAAGACCCAATCCAACCATTCCCTCTAAAAGACAAAGGCCTCCATTACCTTGAAAAGGAAGGCACCAATTTACTCTATCATATGCTTTTCTTATGTTAAGCTTCAGTAGCATTGCAGGATTTTTCAAATGTTGTGTGGAATGAATGACTTCCTACACTATTATTACTCCATCCAAAATCGACCTTCCTAGCACAAAGCACATTTTCTCCTCTTATATAATTTATGGTAGAATTATTTTTAGGTGATTAGCGACTACCTTTGCTAGTATCTTGTACAATGTGTTGCACAATGATATTGGCCTAAAATCCTCCCATGCTTCTCTTTTTTAGGTATTAGTGCTATAAATGTGTTGTTCATCTCCTTGAGCACACTACCTGTGGATCTGGAATCCTCCAACACCTCAGTTATCTCTTCTCCCACAAAGTCCCAACATTTCTAAAAAATCTGCAAAAAAATCATCTGGCCCAGGCGCCTTCTCTAGATGCAACTAAAACACAACCGATTCCACCTCCTGTACTATAAATTTGGTGTTTAGTAACTCCCTTTGTGCAAAGGAGACCAAACTGGGATTATTTCTTAGCATATCATTTTGTGCTTCCAAATTGTACCCCTCCCAATCAGTTAGCAGGTTTTGGAAATAATCCATAGCTGCCTCCTTTACCTCCAACGGATCTTCCAACACCCTTCTATTTGAAATTTTAATGCTCATTATCCTATTTACTTCCATGCGCACCTTCATGGAGTTGTGTAATTATTTCATATTTTTGTCACCAACCTTTAGCAACATCTCCCTAGATTATTTTCTCTAGAAGATTTCTTCTTTCGACAACACTTCATTTAGCTTTCTTGTTAATTCCTTCTCCTTTTGAAAGTTATTGTCATCCATTCCAGACTAGATCACCTTCTCTGTGATAACCTTCAATTCCTTTTCAATCCTACCCCTTTCTTCAAAGATGTTTTTGAAGCAGTTTTTATTCCATTGTCTTATGTTTGGCATTACTACTTTTAATTTTGTGACTACATTGAACATCTTGGAGCCCCCAGTTTACAACCCCTCCACCACTTCTTTATGAGATCCAAGATATTCGGATCTTTGAACCACATCATCTCAAATTTGAATGGGCATCTTGTTGGTCTCTTTTCCCCATTTATATCCAACTAAACTGGATAGTGATGCGATCCAACACCTGACACAACTTTGTAGTCCAAGGTAAAAGGAAATTGTCCTAGGTTTCCTTTAAAAAATAAATTTTCAAGCTTCTTAGCTATATTACAAAAAACCCTTTCTCTTAATCGTCCAAGTGAAGCACCCATTCCCTATTTGAACCTCGACTAACATGTTCCTTTCTACAAAATTTGTCAAATTTGATTGAGATTGAAGTACCCTTTCCACCCCACCTTTCTTGTCTTCTTCTCTCAAAATTGCATTAAAATTCCCCCCAATGATGAAAAATCCCTTCCCTTGATTATTTAGCACTAGATCTAATTCTTCATGCCTACCTTTTTTAAATACATGCTGAAGGGCCATAAACATTAATAAGTAAAAAATGAAATTCTTAAATGAGACTTCTTACCTTGCAAATGGTCCAATGTCTATTGTGAGCCACTTCTTCTACCAAAATAGAGTTCAATTTCTAGACCATCATCAGGTCACCTGAGGTTCCTTCCGTATTAACACCTATCATCCTCGAATGCTTCAATTTGCTACCAAACATTACCTTCTCTTGCTCAACTAGCTTTGTTTCCTAAATCAATCTTATGTTTGCTTGAAATGTTTCTAATTGGTGCCTAATTAGGCACAATTTGTTAGGGGTGTTTCAGCCCCTAACATTCCAAGTAAAGATTTTCATTGATGTTCATGAAGAGTTTCACTCTTCCTTACTTTAAGCATTTCGCTAATCTTCTTTTTCCCTACAGCTTCCCCATCCCACTTGAGATTTTCTTGGTTCATAATCCTTTCCCTTTTCTTACATTCTCCACAATCTAAAGAGGATTTGTTCATCTCCTTCTAACTTATCCTCAATCTTACAGGTTCAAATGATTCCACTTGTGTGATTTTTTTCCTCTTCCCCAATTTCACGCAGCTCCCCACTTCAAAAGGCATTTCTTCTTCTTCTAAGATTGGGAAGTTTTTCCAATCATCGAACAAATCCCCTGCTTTCTCCTCTATTTGATTGTTTTTCATATCTTTTTTCCAGCGACACAAGTTCATTACCGACTTCTATAAAGGAATCAAGATCCACCTCTTTGCAATCCCCTATTATGTCTAACACATCTAAGATCTTTGCATTCAAATCCACCCCTTGACCAATCTCTTCCAACTTCTCAACCTCCTCCTCTTCACCCTTCTTAGAAGGAACCACATTCTCATCTGACCTTTCTAGAGAATTGGTACCCAAGGCCTCCTCATTCTATATGTTCCCAATCACCACTCCTCTACACATTGAGCCTTCCCTTTACCCCTCCTCGAACAAACCATTTTTGGGGGTAGCCGACAACTCCTCCTTTCTCTATTGGTCCCCACAATTCAATTTTTGAATGTGGTCAAATCATGCTTTGCAAGTGACACCATCCTAGTTTATAGAATGTTCATCACAATGTTGATTACCCTTGTTGGATGCCTTGTTTGAAAGCCAACACCCCAAAGTGCTAACCAACCCTATGCAAGGGAGTAAATCCTCCACAAGGGCCTGCTTCCAACTTCCTTGCACTAAGATTAGATATATCTCTTTCTAAATTACCCTATTAGGATCATTTTCAACATAGATTCAAACATGTGTGTTGATTCCCCCATGTCCCTCCTTTTTTTTGTACATAAAAAAGTGCCCAGACAATTTTTGATCTCTTCTAGGATACTTGGTTCCCAAAATTCCATCGAGAGGTTAGGGAGCTTATACCAATATTGCACCACCTCCATTTTATAATTATTAGAGTCAAACCCTACCATCCACCTTTGAATGTAAAAGTTGCAACAATCCAACAACCATATACCATTCACAATTTCTTCCATTATATCTCTCGAGGGGCATACTACCAGGAAGTAGTCGTTGGAGAGAGCCTTGAATTGCAGATCTTTCCCCCACTTTTTAAAACTTCCCAGTTTAACTCTTTTCCATACCATCTGGCCAATAGCCCAAGGTTCTCCAGTCGTAGTATTTCCGCTTGGATTCTATCCGTGCTTAGTACCAAGGAGATTCTTCCATCCAAATTCGAGCAATTATCAAGCTCTTTTTTTATCTTGTTTGCTTTCTTTCATTATTCCATGTTGGGAGTCATCTACCTAGTTCATGTGTTGCATTTGTGCTCTACCCCTATTCATGCCTCGACCCCACCTAGGGTTTCAACCCCAATTCCAATTATCTTCTGCTCTGACAAAGCCAGCATTACCTCTCCAACCTTTGCCTTGCTACCTAGGCCTACAAAATTCTTGGTTTCCATACCTCTTCTTTCCAATCTAGCAAAAATTCCCATTAAAACCTCTTTTTTTCCCTTGATTGTTCTAATTCCTCCATGGTTCGTTTGACGCCTAGTTCCTGATCCAATCATGGGATACCTCTTCTTCTCCATCTCGAGCCCACCTGCCTTGTTTCCAAATGTCATTGATATCTGCCTGAAACTACTACTTCCTGGCATCAAACCCACCTTGACCTCCATTGTCGAGCCTCTGCCCTACATTAGCCTGATTCGCCCCACCTGCCACTCACGCCATCTCTATACTACCCTATTTTCAAATTTATTTTTATTATAAATTAAAAGTATATAAAAATAAATCATATGGTTGAATAAAAATAAAGAAAGGTATTTTAAATATTTTGGATATCTCTATTTAAGATTTTTAATATTTTTGTCAAACATTTTAATATAAATTCTATGTGGTTATTATAAATTTAGTTAATTATTATTTTTGAAAAAAATATTAAGCATATTTAAATAATATTTATTTTGATAATCAAGACCATTAAACATATGAATCAATGGTCTAATCAATTTATAATAGTAAAATTTATATATCTTATTATTTTTGTAGTATGCAAAATGTATAGAGTATTTGTGGTTAAGTAATACTAAACTAGAAGTAAAATGTAAATTTGTGGTAACTTATTATAGAAAATACTAATTGTAAAATGAAATTATCAATCTAAAGTAGATATTAAAAATGTTTGACAAAAATTATCAATCTAATGTAGATTTTTAATATTTTGGTAAAAAAAATCTAGCTTATGCTTTAAAAATTTATAAAAGACAATGAATTTTGTCCTTATAAATTTTGGTTTATATAAAACTTATTCAGAAAATCATTCCATGGCTTGATAGCTTCACATGCCTACCAAATTCTTTTAGGAACAAAGGTGCAATAAATTTTTATAAGTTCCTTCATCCTTATGAATTTTTAAAGTATATGCCGAGAAAAATTTGACAAGGGATTAACCCTAGTAAGTGATAAGAGGAGACCATAAAAGATGATTTTGGTTTATATAAAATTAATTCATAAAATCATTTAATAACTTAACAAGCCAACCAAATTCTTTTAGAAACAAAGGTGCAATAAATTTGTATAGGTTCCTTCATGGTAAGAATAGTAAGATAATTTTTAATTATTTATTTATTTATTTATTTTTAAGCAAAAGACATGTTTCCTATGTATATTATATAATAAGTAGGATAATTACATTTTCCAACCAAATTTTGATGGCAAAATTGATCAAAATGATCAGAGTATCAACTTCAAAGGTTACATAGCTAGTTTGTAGAGAATTTCATCAGCTATCTGGAAACACTTGCTAGAAAGAGCTTATATGAGTAACAATAATTACAATTACAATTTTATTTTTATTATAATATAAATAGAAAAAATGTGTATGTTATTTCAAAGAAGGGGAAAGACTATATTTTTTTCTAACATTTTGCATTAATTTATTATATATTTTTTTATTGTTTTTAAATTATTTATTTGAAAAGTTTGGATCATTTATAATGTCCATATAATTATTTAAATTTTTTATAAGAGTTATTTATGAATAGGTTTTTCATGTTTAATAATTAATGATATATTGTATTATGCTTTAATTTTTAGTATTATTAAATCATTAAAATTGATATTTTTAAATATTTAAGTATATTTTATCAATTGTATAATAATTTGTCACATTATGTAAAATCATAATTTGTAAAACTTTATTTATATTTTATATATACTTTTGAATTAAAAATATTTGTTATCATTTTTTTAAAACTAGTATACATATATTAATTAATAATATATATAAAGAACACTGAAAGTTATCAATACTTAACATTGTTTATTATAATATTAATTAATTATAATATTATGAAATTTTATAAAAATATTTAATTTAAAATATATAATAATGTTGTTGAAATATATTATATTATGATATTAGATTATATTTATAAAACTATATACAATTTAATTATACTATTTTAATAATTATTTGAATATTATATATTTAATATTTATTAGAACATTAAATATCATCCAGTTTATTTTATGTGCTTGTTATTCTTAGCAACACATCTTCCAACTTGTCTGTCATTTTTCAATGAAGCTTCAAAAGTTCTGAATATTCTTTGTTGCTTTCACTGTATAACACTTTACATAATAATATTTTTATCTTTATTATTTTGTACTAAATAAAATATTTTCATGATTTCCTTAAAATAGATATCTTAATTATAACTCTTTTAGGATTATAATAATTAATAATAATAGGATTAAATTATAAAATTTGAAAAAAAAGTGAGAATATCAATTAATTCAAGATTTAATTAATTTTTATTTTAATTATGTAAAATAAAATCCTAGGAAGATTATCTTTATATGTTAATTTATGGATGTGCTTTAATTTAAGTTTTATTTTATTATTTTAATAGTGTGAATCCAAATCTCTATAAAATAGTTAATTGATTTTTGTGATTTTTTTAAAAATAATATTTATTTATTTTAAAAAAATTTAATGAAATGACTTTATAAAGCAAAAAATGAGAAATCATTCTTTTAAAAATGTTAAAAAAATAGTTTACCTTACTTTCGTTAAAAATTTATCAATAAAACACACAACTTTTTGACACAAAAAATAATTCTTATAATTTGTTAAGTTAAATATTTTGCAAGTTGACTTTACAAAATTAAATTTTATTTTAATTTTTTAAAATATTGTTTTTGATTGGTACACTAAATTTTTAATAATTAATTAACTATAAAAAGAAAAACTCACTAAAATTTATTTATTTTAGAAATATTTAATAAAATAACTTTATAAAGCAAAAAATGAAAAAAAAACATTTTATTTTTATTTTTTTTAAATATATACCTTGCTTTCCCTACAAATTTGCTAATAAACACACATAACTTTTTAACTAATCATATGCACAAGAAATAATTCTTATAATTTGTAAAGTTAACTATATAACTTTTTAACTAATCATATGCATAAGAAATAATTCTTATAATTTGTAAAGTTAACTATAAGTTGACTCTACAAAATTGAATTTTATTTTAATTTTTTTTAAATATTGTTTTTGATTAATTGAAAACTAAATTATTAATAACTAATTAAATATAAAAAGAAAAACTCATTACAATAGTACTGTGCATGACGAAAAGTACTAATAAGAGTAGAACAATGTCCATAGTTTCCTCAGCCGCCTCTGGAATGCAAACACACAAACAATTCTAAGAAAATTGACTAAAGACGCTAAAAAAAGATTAAATGTAAAGAATTTGTTTCCATAACACAACATACATTCACTTTAAAACATTTTCTCTCACAAACAAAGCCAAAATTTAGCATATGTTACTAGTTATCATCATTCCAAAAAGATTCAACTAAGCTAGGTACAAGGGATTGTTTCTTCTAAAATTACCTACACCACATACCACCTCAAATTTAACATTTTCTCTAAAAAACAAAGCCAAAATTTAGCATATGTTACTAGTTATCATCATTCCAAAAATATTCAACTAAGCTAGGTACAAGGGACCGTTTCTTTATCATCATTCCAAAAAGATTCAACTAAGCTAGGTATAAGAGACCGTTTCTTTCAAAATTACCTACACCACATACCACCTCAAATTTAACATTTTCTCTCACAAACAAAGCCAAAATTTAGCATATGTTACCAACTATCATCATTCCAAAACGATTCAACTAAGCTAGGTACAAGGGACCATTTCTTCTGAAATTACCTACACCGCATGCCACCTCAAATGTAACATTTTCTCTCACAAATGAAGCCAAAATTTAGCATATGTTACCAGTTATCATCATTCCAAAAAAATTCAACTAAGCTAGGTACAAGGGACTGTTTCTTACAACACATACTACCTCAAATTTAACATTTTCTATCACAAACAAAGCCAAAATTTAGCATATGTTACCAATTACCATCATTCCAAAAAGATTCAACTAAGCTAGGTACAAGGGACCATTTCTTCCGAAATTACCTACACCACATACCACCTCAAATTTAACATTTTCTCTCACAAACAAAGCCAAAATTTAGCATATGTTACTAGTTATCATCATTCCAAAAAGATTCAACTAAGCTAGGTACAAGGGACTGTTTCTTCCAAAATTACCTACACCACACACCACCTTGAATTTTACCAAATAATCATCAACTGCATTTTAAAGTACAAATGTTTTATTTTAGAAATGTTTTTTTTAACACGCGGGGTGATAACATTTATTGAATGAAGACAACGACTATCCAACCCCGTAAATGCACCGAGCATAGATGTCTCCCATATAAATTCACCAAGCATGGATGTCTCCCATTTGTAGTTCCTCATTTCTCTGACGTCATACTCTCATATTTTTTGTATTTTACGTGCAAACTCTACCCAAAATTCGAAGTTAGTTCAAGGAGAACCTTCTTCTAATCGGTGAAACATCTATCTAATGTAACCATGTAATGTCACGTCTAGAACATTCATAAAGTTTTTCATAAAAAATGTACTATTTAATTATAAAGGGATGATACGAATTAGAGGAGAGAATGAAATAAATTGTATAATTATTTAGAAATTCAAATTTATATTTATATAGATTGCAAAATATTATATCTTTTCTAAAATATTTTTTTCTTTTAAAAATATATGTATAATTTAATAAGTTTAGCAATTAAAATATTATATTTTATAATATTAATTTAAGTAATTATTATTTACTTTTTATTTTTAAATATAAATTTATTATTTTTTTTCAAAATTTTTTTTATTATAAATTAAAAGTATATAAAAATAAAACATATGATTGAATAAAAATAAAGAAAGGTATTTTAAATATTTTGAACATGTAAGATTTTAAATATTTTTGTCAAACATTTTAATGTAAATTCTATGTGGTTATTATAAATTTAATTAATTAATATTTTTGAAAAAAATCTGAAGCATATTTAAATAATATATATTTTGATGATCAAGACCATTAAATATATGAATCAATGGTCTAATCAATTTATAATGGTAAAATTTATATATCTTATATTTTTTTGTAGTATGCAAAATGTATAGAGTATTTGTGGTTAAGTAATTTTAAACTAGAAATAAAATATAAATTTGTGGCAACTTATTGCAGAAAATACCAATTGTCAAATGAAATTATCAATCTAAATAGATATTAAAAATGTTTGACAAAAATTATCAATCTAAAGAAATTTTTAATATTTTAGTCAATTTTTCTCCGCTTATGCTTTAAAAATTTATAAAAGAGGATTTTGGTTTATATAAAACTTATTCACAAAATCATTCCATGGCTTGATAGCTTCACAAGCCTACCAAATTCTTTCACAACAAAGATGCAATAACTTTTTATAGGTTTAAAAATGGAATGAAAACTTAATCTATAGAAATAATAAAATGCTCTAAAGATTTTTCAAATCCATTACTATCAAGACTTGGTTATATTTTAATAACATGTATTTTTTTAAAAATAAAAAAGAACATTAATAAATAACAAGATAATTTTTATTATAATATAAATAGACAAGTGTGTATATTATTTAAAAGAAGTGGAAAGACTAAATTTCCTTCTAAAATTTGAATTAATTTATTATATAAACTCATCCTTTTTTATTACAATTATTTATTTGAAATTTTGGATCATTTATAATGTCCACATAACTATTTGAAGTTTATATAAGAATTATTTATGGATTGATTTTTTATGTTTAGTAATTAATGATATATTGTACTATGCTTTAGTTTTTAGTATTATTAAATCATTAAAATTTCTATTTTTAAATATTTAAGTATATTATATCAATTTTATAGTAATTTGTTGTAAAATCATGATTTGTAAAAAATTATTTATATTCTATATATATTTTTGAATTAAAAAATATTTTTTTATCATTTTTTTTAAATAATATTTTTATTATATCTTTATTATTTTGTACTAAATAAAATATTTTCATGTTTCTTTAAAACAGATATCCTAATTATAATTCTTTTAGGATTATAATAATTAATGATAATAGGATTATAATTATAATTATAATTTAATTAATAATTATGTTAATTTTAGTTATTTTAATTTAATTCTTATTTGTATTTATGTTTTAAAGTTAATAAAATTTAACAAAAGATAGAAAGTGGTAATGTCCAATAATTTAGAATTTAAAATTAATTATGTAAAATCAAATAAGATTATCTTTATATACTAATTTAATTTATGGATGTGCTTTAATTTAAGTTTTATTTTTTTATTTTAATTGATTTTTTTGTGAGTTTTTAATAAAAAATCACAATTACATACATAAAAAAAAATCATTCTTAAAAATAAGTAAAAAATAAGTAACATTTATTTATTTTAGAAATATTTAATGATAAAGTAAAAAATCAAAAAATTTACCTTGCTTTCCTAAAAAATTGTCAATAAAACACAAACTTTTTAACTAATCATATGCACAATATATAATTTTTATAATTTGTAAAGTTAAATATTTTATAAATTGTCTTTACAAAATTAAATTTTATTTTTAAATATTATTTTTGATTGGTTGAAAACTAAATTATTAATAACCAATTAACTATAAAAAGAAAAACTCATTGTAATAGTAGTACTATGTTTGATGACAAATACTAATAAGATTAGAACAATGCCAATAGTTTCCTTGCGTGCCTTTGGAATGCAAGCGCACAAGGAATTCCAAGAAAAACCAGCTAAAGACGCTAAAGAAATATTTAATGTAAAGAAGTCATTATAATAACACAAACTGCATTCTCACTTTAAAACATTTTCTCTCACAAACAAAGCCAAAATTTAGAATATGTTACCAATTATCATCATTCCAAAAAGATTCAACTAAGCTAGGTACATGGGACCATTTCTTCATAAATTACCTACGATACATACCACCTCAAATTTTACCAAATAATCATATGTTTTGTTTTAGAAATGTTTCCTTTAACATCAACGTGGTAACAACTGTTGAATGAAGGAAGTGGCTATCCAGCCCTGTAAATGCATTGAGCATAGATATATGAGCATGGATGAAGATAGGGGCTATCTAGCCCCATAAATGTACCAAGCATGGATACATGAGCATGGCATGGATGCATGAGCATGGCATGGATGCATGAGAATGGATGAAGGTAGGGTGTAATACCCCTCTGTTTTGTTCTTTTGATCAAACAATGTTCTTCTCTTATATGTTGTATTCCTATTAGTACTTTGACTTTGGTACTCGGTTATTATTTGATCGCTATCTGTAAAGCGATGTGAATGTTATATTTTGATGCGATGGTATTTTATTCAGATGTTATCATTATGACATGTTTTGGATTAACTTAGTGAATAATTGAATTAATGATGTTTTATTCTTTTGATTAAATTATTGATGATAGATTCATCAGTTAATAATATTGTATTGGTGAAGGGGACGAGATTGCACCACTCATTTGCGAGCACCCCGTGATTCCGTGATTTCCTCTTCATGGTGTGTTCTATTAGGATATATATGTACATGTTGGTATACGCTTAGTTGCAGGATCACAGGTACAAGACATCGACTCCACCTAGTTTCACAGGTTTGAGTGTGTCCATTGACCAATAGTATTTGATTGGGAGATAGTAGCTAGGTTTTTCGTGCCAAGTCATCACCCTGGTCATAGTGTGTCATCGGGTTTTAGTTTGGTTCAGTTGTCTGAATATTGTTCGGTTTGCCTTGATTTTATTTTATTGGAATTGAAAAGGGTAATTAAATGGTAATTAATTGCATTATGTATTAAGTTGTTCAATAGATTAATCTATTTATTACGTTGGAAGATGTTATTTAATTTATTAATTTATTTAATTTATTAATTAATTTAATTTAATTTAATTAATAAAATGATTTAATCTTGATTAGATTTATTTTATTGATTAATTATATTAATTGTGTTAAAATTAAATTAGGTTATACATTTTGGAAATTAATAGATAATTTGATTGAAATTAAATTTGGAAATTGAAAAAGGGTTTTAATTGCATTTTTGAGAATTGTAAAGGCAAAAAATGAAATTGGAAGATATTTTCTATTTTGTTTCTGAAAATTTATGATGGTGGTTGAGAATGATATATTTTGTTTTTCATAGAGTTTTTGTTTTAAGCATGAAAAAAAATTGAAAGAAAAGATAGGAGGAAGGATTCTAGTTTGGTTTTTTGAATTTCTGGATTTGGGGATTTTGGATTTGGAGAAACAAGTTGGATTTCTTGGAGGAGCTAGAATCAGAGAAAGGATTCAGAGCACCATTGGAAACCTTTCAAGCTTTTGGAAAACCAGGTTTTCTTTCTATTAAATTAGTTTTCATTTTGAAAGGTTTCTCAATTCTTTATTATGTTGTTTGAAAATATTTAAACTTTGTTGGATTTACAAAATAAACCCATGATGGCCATCGGGGGTCGGCTGGGAAGCCACCACCCCATGGCCGACTATGCAGTTGCCGCCTCAACCCTTGCCCATGCACGCAGCCCAAGGAAACTAAAATGCGCCCTAAAAAAATAAAATAAAATAAATATATATATTATTAAAATTTAATATTATATTATTATAATATTATAATATTAATATATATATGTTTGTTAAAATATATTTATTAATATTAAAATTTTAATATATATATGTTTGATAAAATATATTTATTAATATTTTATATTGTATTCATATAATATTAAAATATTAATATATATATAATCAATCAAAATATATATATAGTTGAGTTTATAATTTTAATATATATATATATTAAAATGTTGACTTGTTTAATTTCACATTTTTAGGTAATTGGGAAAAATATAAATCAACATGCAATAGTCGAGTTAATGGACTAATTTTAAATTAATAATTTTGAAAGAATAAATACTGGATTTAAAAGTAATATGTTTAATAGTGAGATTAATCGATTTATTTTACAAAGGAGAGATAGTTACTTTAAAATAATATGTTTTAAATCGACGAAGTAAATTTTTATTGTATTATTTACAAGTAATTGAGAAATTAAATGTTTGGTTTAAATTTCATACTTGGTCTAAAAGAGATATTGTTAAATTAGTCTATTTGAGACAATAACTATTGAATTTTATTAAAGGCAGTGGATTTATGTTGTTTGTAAAAGTAATCATGGATTTGAATTATTTATTAAAATTAGTTCAGGGAAATTGTTTTCTTTACAGTGAAATGAATGTTAAGGGAAATAGATTTAATATATCCAAAATTAGTTTATTTCCTCGCAATTGCTTTATGTGATTATTTTCTTTGTGTACATGTTTGGGAAATGGGTTAAGTGTCTTTAATATGTAAGTCTTCCAGAGGATCCTAGAGGATGGGGGTTGTCATTTGGTGATGTCAACCATTTTTTTTGAATCCCTTGGGTAGTGCATGGTGCCTAGTTAGTGTTTTACCCAGTTTCCACAAATGGGGATGATTTATGCCTCCTTGGATTAGGAGTGGATTATGTCATTTGTGACTCCTTGTAAGGAGTGGCTTTGTTATGTTTGTTCCTCCAATGTTGGAGAGGGTGTTGACTTATGTTTCGTCCTAGAGTTGGGGTGTTTGTTTTATCTAGTTCGCATGCACTCTAGCACCCTTGGTGATTAGTTTGAATGTGTATTGTCAAGTAGGAGAGTGGCTTCCGTTAGGGGCCAAAGGCCTTAGAGGTAATACTGGGTAACCTTCGGAGGTAGTTGAATCGAGTGATAACTAATCAATGTTCTTAGAAGTTTAGGTAGTATTTCACTCTAATCAAGATAAGTCCTAGCCTCACTCATAGTCACAAGTGCTTGTTTAGGCTTGGGGTGAGTGGGAAGGCTTGGAATGTCAAGGTCATCTATCTGTACTTTATGACAGGTATTTGATTCCGCATTAGTAAGTATGAGGGTTGGGGCCTGTGAAGATCCGCAGTGGGTAACTCATGATGAGTTGTGCGATGGCACTCTATCTATTACATCTGTTGGTTTTTGTTTTGTGTGTATGGTTTTCTTAGCATACCTGATCTATTTTATATCTGGAAGCAATGTGACCATGTTAGAGTTGTACTAGAGTTTTACTTGTCGTGTACATGTGTTGGTTGTATCAATATGTTCCAGCCTGTGTCTAGAGGTAGATAGTATTGGCTAGGATTCCTTGTTACTATCTCCTAGCATGGGGGGTGGGCCTTCGGGTATCACTTGGTTGGGTGGAATGTGCCCTTACTCCATTGGGTTATCTTCTTCTTCTTGTTGATGAGATTTCCAGTTGGAGAGCTCGTGGGATCCAGTTACGTTTCATGCTTATTTTCATTTCAATTGATC
The DNA here is from genome assembly GCA_007115665.2 of Sequoiadendron giganteum. Classification (NCBI taxonomy): domain Eukaryota; kingdom Viridiplantae; phylum Streptophyta; class Pinopsida; order Cupressales; family Cupressaceae; genus Sequoiadendron; species Sequoiadendron giganteum. The sequence goes on along the minus strand of CM021100.1, from coordinate 554,107,917 downwards.
TTGTAATTTATTACCCCTCTTTGTAATTGAGGTGGAAGTTGTAATTTGTAATTATGCTTATTGGATTTACCTCATTTAGGGAATGAGAGTTGTAATCTTATTGTTAAATAAAATCATATGGTATCTCTATTTTCTTTAATGAATTTATCTTGTATGGAATGTATGTGTTCTTAATTTCATAAGTAATTAAATGTTATGGTTTCAAATCTTTAATGTCATTTGTGGGTTATTAAGTAACCTTAGTCTCGTAACCTTAGAGGTTGTTGGAAATGGGTAGTGAACTTGCATATTAATTATACTTAAAAAAATAAAAAAAATAGTTTGTTTGAGTAGTTAATTGCAACTTCCTCTAGGGTTGCGTGGCGGGGCGTTACATAGGGTCTATCTAGCCCCATAAATGTACCAAACATGGATACATGAGCATGGATGCCTCTCATCTATTCCTCGTTTCTCTCACCCTTAGACTCCCATATTTTTCATATTTTATGTGCAAACTTTGCCCATATTTTTCGTCTCATCTTTTTTTTGTTGAATAGATACTTCCCAAAATTCAAAGTTAGTTCAAGGAGAACCTTCTTCTAACCAATCAAAAATCTATCTAATGTAACCATGTAATGTCATGTTTAGAACATTCATAAAGTTTTTCAAAAAAAATTGTACTATTTAATTATAAAGGGATGATAAGGAGAGAATGAAATAAATTGTAGAGTTATTTAGAAATATTCAAATTTATAATTATATAGATTACAAAGATATTATATCTTTTCTAAAACATTTTACTGTTTTAAAAACATATATGTACAATTTAATAAGTTTAACAATTCAAATATTATATATTTTATGATATTAATTTAAGTAATTATTATTTTTTTATTTTTGAAATATAAATTTATTATTATTTTCAAATTTATTTTTATTTTAAATTAAAATTATATAAAAATAAAATATATGACTGAATAAAAATAAAGAAAGGTATTTTAAATAGTTTGGACATGTCTATTTAAGTTTTTTAATATTTTTGTCTAATATTTTAATATAAATTCTATGTGGTTATTATAAATTTAATTAATTATTATTTTTGAAAAAAATATTAAGCATATTTAAATAATTATTTTAAAAAATTTGACAAGGGATTAACCCTAGCAAGTGATAAGAGGAGACCATAAAAGAGAATTTTGGTTTATATAAAACTTATTTACAAAATCATTCTAATAGCTTCACAAGCCTACTAAATTCTTTTAGGAACAAAGGTGCAATAAATTTTTATAGGTTCCTTCATGGTAAGAATGGAATGAAAACTTAATCTTTACTTAAGTTTTCATATTAAAAAAGAGCACTAGAAATAATAAAATGCTCCATTTTTTTTTCAAAATCCAATACCATCCAAGACTAGGTTATATTTTGATACCATGTATTTTCTTTAAAATAAAAAAGAACATTAATAAATAGTAAGAAAAATTTTAATTACAAATTTATTTTTATTATAATAACAATAGGCAAAGTGTGTATACTTTTTCAAAGAATTGGAAAGACTAGATTTTCTTCTAACATTTTGCATTAATTTATTGTATAAATTCATTTTTTTTTATGAAAATTATTTATTTCAAAAGTTTGGATCATTTATAATGTCCACATAACTATTTGAAGTTTATATAAGAATTATTTATGGATTGGTTTTTTATGTTTATTAATTAATGATATATTGTACTATGCTTTAGTTTTTAATATTATTAGATTATTAAAATTGGTATTTTAAAATATTTAAGTATATTTTATCAATTTTCTAATAATTTGTCATATGATGTAAAATCATAGCTTATTGTATAATAACTATCTTAGGACAATCATAGCTTTGTTGGTATTGTCATAACTTCATTAGGGCAGTCCTAATGAATGTACGATAGGTATATCTTCAATGGGATTGTAATAAATTCATTAGGGCAGTATTAATGAATGTAGGATAGTTATACACTCATTATGAATGATAAAATAGTACTCAAATGATGAAAAAAATATTGTGTTCTATTTTTGTAATATGATCCTAGAGGATGGAAGAAGCTTAGTTAAGAAAAGTGGATTGTCATTGTTGCTTGGATGGAACATATCTTTTTTTATTACCATAAAAACTTTAAGAAGGTGGTAGATCTTAGAGAGTTAACTCATTATTATTATAGCCAGGTGTTATGCACTGAATGCCACTCAGTGTGCACAGAGTTAGTTGTTAGCTAATCTAATTGTATAAAAGATGGCAATGATTGCTTGGAATTATAAAAGATGAATTTACTAATTACAAGTCACAAAGTGAACTTAGTCATGTTGGAAATTTAGATCTTCTCACTCACCAACCATCAAAATCATGTAAAAAATGTATTTTTGGGGTATGACAATTGTTAATAACAAAGATAAATGTAGTATCTTGAAGAAGGTTGTGGAAAAATTTTCTATGAATGTTACTTTTCAACCTAAAGAAGAGAAGAAGAGTTGTGAGACCAACACAAGTCATTTTCTTCCTCACATGTTATCTTTCTAGAGAATTTGGACAAAAATGTGAACTTGTCAGATGTGTTAAGGATAGAAAGCAAGTGTGGATTTTGTAAAGGTCTATGTCTCACCACCTCAATGTTTTCAAAATTTTACAAGAGACATTGTTTCAATGGTGTTCTCAAAGGTGGAGTTTCCTCAATATTAGGAATGTCAGCAATATTGGGGATAAATGGTGTACCTTCAACTAGAGATGAAAAGGATGATGTACCTTGAAATTGAGATGTAAACGATAGTGTAGTTGTAGTGCCCCTCAGTTTTCTTTTGCTTTTGGACAACTACTTGGATGCATTTGGACATTATGACACTATTTGATGATACTTAGATGATTATGACTCTTTGATGCTTGGTTATGATGACACTGTTATATCTGATGTAGTGCCTCTCCACTTGGGTCCTTGGGTCATTTGGGTAAGGTTTTATTTGGGTTGGCATGTTGATTGTTTTAAATGGTATTATTAATGTTGGCTAATCATTTATTATAATTGTTAATTTAAAATTTCATTAATAAATTTAATGTTTTTTAAAAAGTAAGCAACATTTGCAAGGTATTGTACCCTACACAACAAGGCACAAGGGCTAAAAAGGATCAAGACCAAAATACTAAAAATTCATCAAAAAGAATAGGAACAACGCATTAACAACACAATGACCACAGACAGGTAGCAAAGACACAAAACATAGGCCCAATCAATAGCTAATTGGCATTGTCCCAGTTTTTTAACAGAAGGTCCACAATGTCATCCCTGACCCAGTCTTGATTCTCCTGGGCATTGTTGCCCTCCAACTCCTCTTTGATTACAGTGGACAGGGTGCTAGTCACGAAATGACCCAACTTCATTGTTAAGCGGGTTAGGCCTCTAAATCTTTTATCAAGTGTGTCCATCTTCTTTTCCAGAGCACAGAGCTCCTTGCCATCAACCGTGGTTCCCGGGACCTCGCCAGGATCAACCACCAAGGGGTGCAAAGAGTGAGAAGCCGAAGCCTCTTTCAGGATTTTGTTATTGTCCGAGGTATAAAGGGGCCCTTCCACATTAATTTCCTCTTCCTCCTCGGTCTCCTCTTCCTTATAATCCTTGTTGTCTGTCTACTCTTCCTTTGAGTCCTCAATAATCTTTCTTTTCCTATTGTTTTTTGCCAATCTCCTAGATCTTTGGATGGTATTCTCCTCTTCAGTCATGACTATGGTCCCCACGATTTTATCACCTTTAGAATATTTCCCTATAATATTCTTCCCTTTACCCTCCTTCACCATCGACTCTGACACACCTTTTTTATCATCCTTGCCTTTTCTCATTGTGGTGGATCTGTAAGAAGACTTAGCCTAGGTGGCCTTGAGTTCACAAAGTCTGGACATGACACTAGTATGCACATTACTCACACCACCTTTAAGTTTTTTAGCAACCTGTTTGGTTTTGGGGTTTTCAGTAGTACCCAAATGGGTTTCTCTAGAAGGGCTTTTAGATTCAGCAGGGGAGATATTTGCAACAGCCAAGGGTTCAATCTCTTCAATACGGACAACAAAAATGGCTCTAAGGGGACATAAGGCCAAATGAAAATGGTATAGTCTCAAGATAAGCCCTTGATGGAGAGGAAGAGGCGAAATGTCATTTGGGTTAAGACTGGCTATTTCTTTGCATTTTTCAATCGAATTTTCTAGGTCTATGAGCAGAAAGCAAGGAAAACTAAGCAAGATTTTATGCCTTAGATGATTCAGAAGGGGAAAATGATAGAAAAAGTAGGTTTTAAACCTACCTTCAAGTGTGACATACTTCATAAGGGCTAAACACACCTGGTCCCAGGGCTGCGAAAGGGCTTCATGTTCAAAGCCCGACTAGTTGCAGACCAGCTCCTCGTTCCCCATGAAAAAGGCTTTCAAATTGGCATTGTCTGGAGTTCGAGTATGCTTAGGATATTTCTTCTTAGTGCCCTACATTCTGGTAGCTTGCACTATCGCTTCGTCGCCGACTTCAAAGGAAATGCCACCCAACGTAACCCTTTAGTCCTTCCAGGAATTAGCAAATTGGCTAGACAAGATAAGGTCGTGGACCACCAGAATCTCCATGAGAGGAGCAAGGCCACCCTTAGCGTAGATATGCCAGACCAAAGGATTCTTATGAAACTATTCACAATTATCATGCTCAGTCTAAACTCGGTCACCACCCATGATGTTTACCTACACAAGGAACCAAAGAGTTTGCAAAACAAGAATGTTGGAAACATCGACAAATCAATAGGCTTTCGCATTATGGATATTAAGGAAAGGATTGTAACATTGGATAATGATGCCAGTGTGCAAATCACATGCACGAAAGGAAAGATCACCAAAAAAATACTTAACGATGTCATTAATGTGAATCTTAAGATGATTGTGGTAAGATAAGCAGGAAATGGTGGGAGTGTAAGATTTCTTGGCCATGATGTAATTGCGCAAAAAACTAGGCATGGTGGTCACTTGGCCAAAATTAGAAATGTCAATGAAAGCATATTTAGAAGCCAACGCTAAAATAGCAGGGTTGAAGGCGCTAGAAGGTAGCATTTCCTCATTATGAAATGTCATATCAACATTCATAACCACAGTATTATGGAGGGCATGATGGATTACAACAATCCCATAGAGAATACATCGTACGATACAACCTCTCAAATTCATAAACTGTAATGCCCCACCACGCAACCCTAGAGGAAGTTAAAATTAACTACTCAAACTAACTAATTTTGATTTTTGTTTAAATATAATTAACATGCAAGTTCACTACCCATTGTTAACAACATCTAAGGTTACGAGACTAAGTTTACTTTAAAACCCAAACAACAACATGAATTGAAACCATAACATTTAATTAATTAAGAAATTAAGAACACATACATTCTATACATGATAAATTACATCATTATAAAAGGAGATACAACATGATTTCATATAACAATTATTTAACAATAAGATTACATCTCTCATTCCCCGAATGAGGTAAATCTAATATACATGATTACAAATTACAACTTTCCACCTCGATAACAAATGAGGGGTAATAAATAGCAAGATCAACTTAAATGAATAAAGCATGAAATGAATCAGGATCCCACGAGCTCTCCAACTGGAAATCTCATCCACACGAACAAGGAGAAAACCCAACAGAGTAAGGTGCACTTTCCATCCAACCAAGTGGTACCCGAAGGCCCACCCCCCATGCTAGGAGATAGTAACAAGAATTCCTATACAAGACCATCTACCTCTAGACACAGGCTAAAAAATAACTGAACTATACAGACACAACCAATCACATGTACAACACAAGTACAACTCTAACATGGTCACATTGCTTCCAAATATAAAATAGATCAGGTATGCTAATAAAACCATACACATAAAATCAAATACCAACTATTGTCCTAGACAAAGTGTCATCACACAACTCGTCATGAGTTACCCACTGCGGATCTTCATAGGCCTCGACCCCTAATTAAGGGATATCCTGGAAACCTCAACAGACCCTCGACCCTCATACTTACTAATGCGGAATCAAATACCTGTCATAAAGACCAGATAGACGAACTTGCCATTCCAAGCCTTCCCACTCACTCCAAGCCTAAACAAGCACTTGCGACTATGAGTGAGGCTAGAACTTATCTTGATTAGTGTGAAATACTACCTAATCTTCTAAATACATTGTTTTAGTTATCACTTTATTAAACTACCTCTGAAGGTTACCCAGTCTTACCTCTTACGGGCTCTGGCCCCTAACGGAAGCCACTCTTCTACTTGACAACACACATTCAAACCAATTACCAAGGAAGCCCAAGTGCATACAAAATAGATATTACAACCACTCCAACACTAGGAGGAAACATATAATGAAACTCACTCCAAACATTGGAGGCAACAATTCACATAATCCACTCCTTCCAAAGGAGGCACAAATCATCCCCGTTCGTGGAAACCGGGTAATTTACTGACAACGTACCATGCACTACCCAAGGGATTCAAAATAGGTTGAAAAACATAATACGACAACCCCAACTAATTAAAAACCCCATCTGGAAGACTTATCAATGCTTCTAAAAAATTCCCCCAAAGCGAAACAGAAGAAACTTACATTTCAAAGAGCAATTAAACAAGAATTAAATCTACTTTGGACTTACTAAATCCACTTCCTTTAATAAAATTAAATAGATTATTGCCACAATAAAACTAATTTAATAATGTCTCTTTCAGACGTAAGAAGAAATTTAAATCAAATATTTAATCCTTGATTGCTTGTAAATAATAATAAAATAAACATTTACTTCTTCGATTTAAAACATATCATTTTAAAATAACTATCTTTCCTTTGCAAAATAAATCATTTTAAAATCAATTAATTTCGCTATTAAAACATATTACTTTTAAATCCAATATTTGTTCTTTCAAATATATTATCTTAAAATAGATCCATAAATTCGACTATTGCATATTGATTTACAATTTCCCCAATTACATTTGAAACATGCCATTATTTTACTCATCCATTTTAACATATATATTTTAAACTTATATCCACCATGATATATATTATTATTAATATATATTAATATTTTAATATTATAAAATATAATATTAAATATTATTTAAAAATATTTTAATATTATAAAATATAATATATATATATATATTAAAAATTGAAATGAAATAAACCATACGCGTTTTCCCCTCGGGTCGCACACCTTGTTTTAGGGCTGGGTCGACAGCTTACACAGTCGGCCCAAGCTTGGGGCGGTGACTTACACAACCAGCCCCAAAGCTTGGGGTGACTATGTATAAAGCTCACGATCAGCATATTGGGGGTGTGCGCATTAATTCCACCCCATGTTGCTAGTGGGCTAGTTTGGCTGGTGGCTCCCACACACTGCCTTGGGGGGCATGGTGGGTTGAGCCCCCAACAACTCCCCCAAAACCCTTAATTTAATTTTTTATAAAACAACAAAAATAAAATAAAATGCAAAAGCAAACCCTGTAGATTTTGAAATCTGCGACTCTTGCTAGGGTTATTTAAAAAAAAAAAATTAAACAACATAACCCTCAATATTAAAATATATAATATATATATATATATATATATATCAGTATATATATATATTTAAACATTAAAACAAGAGATTTATCAAATTAATTGAACAAAAACTTCTAAAATGGGTAATTTACAACCATTATGCAATTTTTCTTGAAAAACCCAAATGGAAACAAAGGTTTAAGAATTGATACAAAATTTAACATGAATTTTTCATCACAATTCAGTTTTGAGTTTTCTAAATATGATTTTCAAACAACAAAACAAATATATAATTTTTTCAAAATCAAACTCAATTTAAAAGAAGCATGAACCTAGTATTCTAGAGCTTGAGAAGATGTCAGATGGTGCACAGGTTCTTCCTTTGATTCCAACTCCTACCCAGCAATTCCACAAATCCAATCCAAAACTCACAACCAGCAAAAATTCCTCTCTTTCCTTCAATTTTTCATGCTTATTGAAAAACTCGTGAAAATCCAAATAATTAGAAAAAATAAAAATATCTCATCAACCACCCTCATAAATTTTCAAAAACAGAATAGGAAATATCTCAATTTTAAAAAAAAATTGTTTGCATTGAAAATTTTCAAAAAAAGAAATTTATAACCTTTTTTCAATTTTCCAATTTAATCTTTTTTCAATTTTCCAATTTCAAACAAAATATCTATTAATTTCAAAATGAATAACTTAATTCAATTCAACACAATTAATTTAATTAATCAATAAAATAAATCTAATCCAAGATTAACTTATTTTATTAATTAAATTAAATTAATTAATAAATTAAATAACGTTTCTAACATTATAACGAGATTAATTTAATCAACAACTTAACTACATAAGTCATTTATTTACCTTTTTCTAACTTGCAATTTAAATAAAGTCAAGGCAAATGAACAATATTAAAACAACTGAACCAGACTAGAATCGACGACACACTATGACCTAGGTGATGACTTAGCATGGGAAAACCTAGCTACTATCTCCCAATCGAATGTCATTGGGAAATGGACACACTCAAACCTATGAAGCCAGGTGGAGTCGATATCCTATACCTATAAACCTGCAAACAAAGAGTATATCGAACATATATATGTATATATAACATAATAAAATACACAGTGAAGAGGAAATCACAGAAATGCAGGGTGCTCGCAAGCGAGTGGTGCAATTTCATCCCCTTCACCAATACAGTGTTACTAACTGATGTATATAACATCAATAATTTAATCAAAAGTGCAAAGCATCATTAATTTGAATATCCACTAAGCTAATCCAAAGCATGTCATAATGATAACATCAAAACAAAATACCATCACATCGAAATATAACATTCACATCACCTTATAGTTAGCGATCAAATAGTAACCAAGTACCATAGTCAAAGTACTAACAAAAAATAAGGCATAACAAAATAGAACACTGTCTGATCAAAAGAGCAAAATGGAGGGGTATTACATAAACGTTGTGTACTTTCCTAATCCCTTCATAGAGTCACCTTCTTTAACCACGTGACTAACCTTTAATTTTGAATTCCACCACATGTAGGCCACCTCAACATTCGAACTCGTCCACTAGGCCCAAAGAACAACCAAGTGGACCCCCCAAATGACACCCATCGACCGAAGATTTGAAATCATCATAAAAAATGGGTGTTTTATTCTTTCAAGATGAGATCTTGAATCTTTGGCGATAAATTCCCCATATTCCTCCAACATTTAGAGTGACCCCAATAGGTACCACAATTAGCCAAAGCATCCACCACTTGGTTACCCTCCCTAAAAATGTGTCACTTTTTTTGCTCTTAGCTTGGATATAAGGAACCTAGTATCCAACAGAATATCCTTCATAGTCCACCCAATTAGTCTGCCCATATTCACAACATCAATGATGAACTTAGAGTCCCCTTCAATGTGGAGGTTCACAATCCCTAGAGAGACAACAATTTGGAGGCCCTTGAGCAGCGCACGAGCTTTTGCCACAATAGAAGATTGGAAACCAATACCTCCCACAAACCCAGCAACCAGAACCCCCCAAGGCCTTTAATCAATCCTCCAATGCTAGCCTTGCTTGGGTTGCCCTTAGTAGCCCCATCAAAATTGAGTTTGAACTAGCCTCTGTCTGGAGGCTCCCATTTGGTATTTTTCTTGGACAAAGATTTAGAATTATCAAATGAGCTAGCATCTAAATTTTGGTGTCAGGCCTTTGCCATTCTTATTTCATAATCAAAAGGTCCCATCTTCGAGATTTTCCCATTGAAGAGAGAAATGTTTTCCTCAATAAGTCAGACACCGATACCAAAAACAACCCTAGGATTCCTCTCAATATTTCTTAAGACCCTGTTATTCCTTTCCTTCCACATAAGTCAACCAATAATAGGAGGGACCTGGTTCCAAATTTCTCCAAGCAAGGGGTGGATATAGGGACCAAGCTAGCCTAGGATGAAGGATATGATATCCTTACACATGACCCAAGAAATTCCCAATTTTTCAAAAGCCAACCCCTAGAATTCAACAACAAACAGATAGTGTAACAATAAATGATTAACAATTTCCTCACTGTATTTACATAGTAAGCATCTATTGGGGATATAAAATCCCCATTTTCTCAAATTGTCCTGAGTTAGAATCCTATTATGGTAGGCATTCCACCAGAAGAAATTTATTTTAGGGATCATATGGCAGTTCCATATCTTCTTCCAAGGGTCTACTGCAATACCCTAGTTTGTCAACATATTATATGTCGACCTAACAGATAGATCCTTTGTTTATCAAAGGTCCAAAAAAATCATCTCCCCTATCATAGAAGGGAAGCCTGGTAAGAGAGAGTAATTCCTGGAGAGACCTAGCCAGGCAAAAAAGGTCTTGTGACAGAGGACAGTAGAGAATTAGATACTTTCACACCCTAGCCCTAGGAGGACTGAAAACATAGTCCCTAATATGGAGTCCAAAGAACCTCTAGGCCATCCTCTTGAGATTCCTAAAATCAGAACATTCCAGCGGAATATCGATTAACCACAGGTCTTTCCAGAATCTGATCCAATTTCCATTGCCCATTTTCCATTTAATCCCATTCCTTAGTAGGCTCTATGTGTTGTAGATGCTCCTCCAGGCCAAGGAGTCCTGGGGATGAACCTCTGAGAGGCAATTGACCAAAATCCTATTCTGAAGATATTTGGAGTTCGTTATTTTTGCACCAATCCTTATTATTCATTATTTGATCCCAGCCCACCTTGGCCATCAAGGCCTTGTTAGTGTTGACTATATTATTGATCCCTAGTCCACCACAATGCTTGGGCTGGCAGACCTTTTCCTATTTCACTAGAGAAAATTTCTTCTTATCCTCAATCCCAGACCAGAGGAAGTTCCTTTGGATTTTTTCAAATTTATCAACAATGTACCTAGGTATCTTAAAAATAGAGAGAAAGTAAATTGGTATTCCTTGAAGGATAGCAGTGAGAAGTTGGAGCTTACCAACATGGCCTAGGATGGAGCCTTTCCACACAACAAGTTTCCTTTGAATCCTTTCAAGCACCGAATTCCAAAATTCAAGGGAGACCTCATTAACCGTGAGAGAGAGCCCAAGGTAAACCAAGGGGAGGGCCCCACATAACTAGCCTAGGACCGCGGTCACCCTGGCTTGCAGGTTAGGTGTGTTGTTAAAGAAATAAATCATGATTTTATTGTAGTTGATGCTTTGACCAGAGCAGGAAGCATAATTTTTTAGGAAATTTTTCCATTTCCTGGCTTCCACCAGAGAGGATTTCCCAAAGAGAAAAGTGTCGTCCATAAATTGTTGCACCACAACCGGGTCCAGGGAGGAAGCCGCTCTAAATCCCCTGATAGAGCCCTCCAACAACAGACCAATAAAGTTCTTTCTCAACACATCAGCTATCATGATAAAGAGGTAGGGAGAAAGGGGGTCACCTTGCCTGATCCCTCTACCAGCAAAGAAAAACCCAAAGGGGGTCCCATTGACTAGAACAAAATACTTGACAATTTTTACACAGTCCATTAAGAGTTTAACAACTGAATTGTTGAAACCAAACTTGGCCAAAACCCTAGGAATAAAGTCTCATATAACTTTATCATAAGCTTTAGAAATGTCTAATTTGAGAACCATCCTCACATAATTATATTTGTCCATAGAATGGAGGAGCTCATGAGTGGTTAGAGTAGCATCAAGAATATGGCATCCAGGGACAAAACCTTTTTGGGTTGGACTAATGAGTTTATCAAGAAGGGGCTTCATATGGTTCACTAGGATCTTGGAAAGGATTTTTTAAAAGGTGTTGCACCGGTTAATAGGCCGAAAATCAGTCATGGATTGAGTATCAACAATCTTAGAAATTAGAGCAATAAAGGTGTGGTTCAGTTGTTTAAGGATTTTACCAGTTTTGAAGAAATCATGAGCAACTAGCACAAGGTCCCCACCCACAATATCCCAGAATATCTGAAAGAAAGTAGGGGGAAAGCCATCAAGGCCCGGGGATTTGAAAGCCCCCATACTAAAGGTAGCCATCTGAACTTCTTTTAGAGAAACAGCACTGAGAATCCCCAAATTATCTTCTTGGGAGATGATGGTTGGAAGGTGGTTGAGCAACAGGTTATCCAAAGCTAGGTTGGGTGCCTTAGTCGGGGCTGAGTAAGCCTCTTGAAAGTAATTAGCAGCTAGAAGGTCGATTTGGGCAGGAGTCGACATCACCACGCCAAAAGTATTAGTCAGTTTAGAAATTTGATTCCTTTTTTTGTGCTTGATGGCAAACACATGAAAGAAGGAGGTATTCCTATCACCCTCTTTCAGCCATTAGATTCTGGATTTTTGCTTCCAAAAGATTTCTTCATTTTTGAGGACTCGTTCCCATTTCTTGGTTGTGAGTCTGCTGACTATCATCCCCTTCCTCCATTTTCTTTTGTAAAGTTCTCAATTCCTCCTCTAGAATTTTTTTCTTTTGAAACACATCGCCAAACACACTCTTGTTCCATCTTGTTCCATCCTTTTACCATGTTTTTTTAATGTTTCTTTAATTAAGCACATTATTTAATTATAAGATATTTAATTAAAACGTTTGGAAATATTATTATTATGATTAATTATAACATTGAGTTATTTAGTTTAAATTGTTTATTTATTTATTTTGGATAATATTTATTTCCATAATTTTAATTATATTTTAAGCATGTAAATTATATTATTTAAATTGTTGATGAAATAGTTAGAAAGGAAATTTGGGTGAAAATGCTTAATTGAACATTGAGAAAAATGGAATTACTGGCAAGTGGCTATTTTCATGTGGAGTAAATTTTGGAAATTGATAGTAACTTTATGATTTTTACTTTTTTTGGATTTAATATCCAATTTGGTGGCTTTTTCAAAAAGGGGAAAGTAAATTATGTCTACAATTGGTGTTTTTGGAGTTTGCTGGAAAAAAATTGTAACTCTGTATTTTTTTTTTAAATAATAATAATAAGAATATTAGCTTTGCTCTCAAAATTTGGTTCTTCAAAATTGGATTCGGTAGTTGTGGATCTTGGAAAATTTGAGGAAGAACGTAGCTCGCTGGAAGTGTTCGACATAGTAAATTGTCTTCGATTATTTGTTTGTCAAAATTTTGTGCAAAGTATAATGTATATATGTGTGTGTGTGTGTGTGTTGATTCTGTTATGGAGATAATGATTTATTAAATCTATCTTTTGGTGATATGCTGTTGTAGCACCAACAAAGTAAAATTATTTAGTATATACATACATATATATATGTATGTATATATATATATATATATTTGTATGTATATATATATATATTTGTATGTATATGTGTGTGTGTGTGTGTGTGTTTTGATTCTGTTATGGAGATGATGATTTATTAAATCTATTTTTTGGTGATATGTTGTGGCACCAACAAAGTAAAATTATTTAATTTTAATGACAGGCATATATATATATGTGTGTGTGTGTGTGTGTGTGTGTGTGTGTGTGTGTGTGTGGTTTATTAAATCTGAATTTTGATTATTAAAAAAAATTGAGTATATATGTATATATATTGGTTCGTTTGGTGGTAAAAGATTTATTTTAATCTATTATTTAATGGTATATTGCAGTAGCGTCAACATAATCATAATTATATTCTATCCAAGGTTATTTTGGTTGGGTTATTATGTACTACAACCATATATATATATATATGCTCATATAATTAGATATATATTTGTGGTTGTGCAAATGTGATTTTTATTTTTGAAATAATTGAACAAAAATATTTTTTTATAAAACACAGATTAGAGCAATATTTTATTAAATTCTTATTTAGGAATGAATATGTAAATTAGATTTAATGATTATGGAAAATTAGATTTAAGAATTATTCTGATTTAAATTTAATAATAAATACTTTGTAAGAGTGAGTTTTCTGAAATATACACAATACACACACACACACATATATATATTTATTTATTTTTAAAGTTTAAGATAAATTCCTTAATGTATTGAGAGTTAGAATGCATTGTATAAAATGTAGTTTATCGGTGGCAATATGATTTTGAACTAATGGAATTATTATTTGATATTCAAAATGTTTAAATTCATGTTAAGTTTTATATTGAGTGGAAAACATTAGTATACTTTACACGTTCAATAGTGAGATAAATTCATTGTGTGATTGGTTATTTTAAATGGCATACCTAGCTTGTTCATAGACAAGTAGTTGTCATACTTTGCTAGTATTTTAGTAGGGTATGTATCATTGGTTAAACTTTGTTATTATTTTAATTGGGATGATGTATCATTTGAATGTGCTTTGTTTATAAATGAGTATATATGTCAATGATCTATTTGTTTAAGGAAGAGTTATATGTGGTTGCATTAAAGGAACTTTGGTTTGGTTTGTTTTATGATGACTTTGAGATTCGAGGAATCATGTGTCATCTTCGTCCTTGAGTAGATTGTTTTAATTGTCTTCTAGAGGTGGGGGAAGTATTTTTTTCTTGGTGATTTATATTTTGGCTTGATGCCACATTTATTCTTGCTTGGTTGAGATTATGCGGGTGCTACCTTGTTCATTTTACAATGTTGTGTTGTGGAAAGTCTGCGAGAGGGTTCATGTCTCGCATGTGGTTGGGACGTTCATGTCTTGGCTTTATGAGAATTAAGGTACATCGTGTTCCTTGTATTGTGTTGTTGTTATTAGGGGGAGTAGCTCTCAATGGGGGCCAATGCACAAAGTGGCGTACGGGTAACTCATTGATATTTTCCATAATCAGGGATAACCTAACAATTAATTAGGGGTTTTGGGTAACCCATGTTGAGCATACATGATGACACTCCTTCCTTTAGCAACCAGAGTTGTCGTTTCTCTTTGTTATTCTTGTGTCTCTGGAAGCAAAGGTTCCTTGTGTTTATTTTATGTGTTGATGTTGTGTGTTTATTGTGCTTTGTGATGGAGTCTTGCTAGCCTTGTTTATTTTTGAGTGTTGTTGTTGGTTGTGGGTCTTCTTTTCATCTCCTAGCATGGGGGGTGGATCTTCGGGTCCACA
Organism: Sequoiadendron giganteum; assembly: GCA_007115665.2. Lineage (NCBI taxonomy): Eukaryota > Viridiplantae > Streptophyta > Pinopsida > Cupressales > Cupressaceae > Sequoiadendron > Sequoiadendron giganteum. The sequence continues at coordinate 554,092,794 of CM021100.1, read as the reverse complement.
TGGTCAGTTGGAATGTGCTACGCACCCATTGGGTTCCCCACCGATGATCGTGATGTTGCGGAGCTGTACCAGTAATAGTGGTTCCTGAGCTTTCCAGTGTTGGTGACAGATTTTCTGTTTTGGCTTATGTTCCCTTCTGAGGGATCTCTTTATGTATTTAATTCTTCATTGTTGTATTATTTTGGATTATGATGTACACTTCCCATTATTATAAGGGAAGCATCTTTGTATTGTATTACTAGTTTCTTCATGTGTTGTATCTGTGTAAATATGCTCCACAAATGTAATTGTGAACTTGGAAGTTGTAATGCAATAATATGATAATTATGTATTCTTTATCTATTTTGTTTATGATTGGATGTATGTTATATTTATGTCATTCTTATTCATGCTTCTATTATTAATTTAACTTGGTTTTTTTTTTCGATGTTGTGGTTGGGTTCATTTTCGGGTAGCGCACCATGTAACCCCATGGGACTAGGTTGATGTCATATGGTTTATATTATTGTTGATTGATTATTTAATTATGGTTAATGTAATTGTTGTTTAAAAAAAAGAAATTTCCCATTTATTGTTAGTTGTTGTGTCCTATGGGGTTTGTGCAATAGGGCATTACAACATGGTATCAGAGCCTAGGTTCATACATTGGGTACTTTAGGTACATTTGAGTCCACTATGTTCTCCTTGTGAATCTGTTAGTGGATTTGTTAAGTGATCACGGTGTTCATGGCATTGGTAGTTGGCATCATGTACTCGGTGGAAAGGAGTAGAGTGAAATAAAACTGATAAAAGGATATGGATGAAAAGTAGTGATATGTATCACATGGGTGATGGAAGTAGATGCTCTTATGTAATTGTACCCCCCTATAATTGTGAGGAACCAGTAACTATGCATTGATTGAGTGTTGTGAATGTACCCTGTACTTGCTTTGTGTGCCCATGGAACAATGATACTCGATACCCATCCATGGGGAAAATTTGTATTTTGGTGTGGAATTAACCATACTATTATGTGTGTTTGCATGTTTTTTACCTGATTGAGGGCCAACCCACGTGTGGTTGAAAATTATATATATAAGAGTAGCCAAAAGTTAGTTTCATAGATTCTTTTCTTTTTGATCTCTAGCCCCTCAATCTGTGAAGAGGTAGTAGCAGCCACAAAGTTACTTGGACGGAGTGTGTAGCATACGCATATTTCAGTGTAGAGCAATCTTAGCTCAACCAATCCCGAGGAAATGTACTCACTACTTCCCCTTAGGATGGATCAAGGTACTTGATCCATATGTGCCAGCCCAAACCCCATAGTTTTGAGTACAACAACATTGGTTTGTTAGTATATGTTTGGCTATCCATAGGGATGTTGAGCTGGCACTAGCGAGTAAACCTCATCCATTTGAGAGGTGAAGCTCGGGTAGCTTCATATTGATATTATCATTTTTGCATTATATACATATTGTATTTGCACGTGTTCTAACATGATGCAATAGATACGATGCCACACCCCACTGATGTTCCAACATAGTGTTGGTGATGATGTTGTGTTACCGATGCCACATGCATAGACACATGAAGGCACATTATGAGATTATGTTAAGATAGCCTACTTGTGTGAGGAGTGTTATGGGGCATCACACACTTGTAGAGGGATACTCATGGTTTCTTTGATAGTGTTTGGTCAGATAACATATGAGTAGGTCCTAGCCATGTATACCTCTAGCTATGGTGATTACCTAGGTGTGCCTTCTCCATGAGGTATCATTATGTGGGGTGTATTTTGTGTGTTCCTACTTCCATGGAGCCACAAACACACTTCCATATAGCATATGACTAGTGTGTTCCTTCCCCGATTGGTGTATGACCATTTTGTGTTACGACGTGATGCAGGGTGTAGATAAGGAGCACACTCTAAGTCATGTGGATGGCATGCTCACTCTACACCACATGAGGGCTACTGTTATAGCCAGAAATTGTTCCCTCTTTCATCATTGATGGCTAGTATCTAGTCATGTAGTGTTGTATAGTGCAATTTTAAGATTGTGGACTTTCTTTATGGTTATTGATGGTTTTTTGTTGATTGTGAAGGCTGACACCTTGTTATACTTGAATGTGATGGTTTAGCCACACCTTGTGATCTTATTTTCTTATAACCCTCATGGTTATATTTGATTTAGTGTTGAAATTATGCACATTTATTAACTTATTGTTGAAATTGAATTTTAATTTTCTCTTCTTTATGACCTTGGTGGCTAAACTAGCTTATCTTTATTGTTTTCGATGTTGGAAATGTGTCATATTATGGATCCTCGTCAAGGAGGTATGAGGTGGACTTGGTTAGTGTATATGAGGAAGTAGATGTAGGTGGGGGCATGTGAGGTTGTTATACAACTAGGACCCACTACCCATCTATGTGTGATGACTATCTCTTGGAGGCTAACCACCTAATACAACAAGAGACCGATCATTGTGATCTTGTTTGGATGGTCTCACCACGTGTGTGTGGCCTAACACCATCAAGCCACTGAGTGTGAGGTATGGATTATGTGAGATGAATATTGGCTCTTGGCTCATGGATTTTGTATCATGGATTAGTATGTTGATTTTTGGTGTCTAGATGGACCCATGTGTGGCCTTGTGTTGTGATTTCTGGTGATGTGCATTGGTGTGTATCTGTAGAATGTATGTTAAATCATGAGTATGGTGCTTGAATTATGAGTTTCTGTATTTTACTTTTTGTTACCCTCGCCTATTGGTTGTGAATCTTTTCTTGGGTGGTGTGTATAGGATGCCTAGGAGAGGTGGTCGTGGAGTCAATCGTCTAAGCACTTTTTTTCTGAGTCCCCACAAGAATGATCATGAGGAGAACTTGGGTCTTGTTGATGCCAAAAATCAGCAAGGTAACAACCCCTTGTGGTAAACTCAGTTAAAGGGGGGACCTATTGCACTAAACTGAGTAACCTCTAGATTTCAAAGAAGTTGACTCTTCTATAACTAGGGTTTTGGAATGGGAAAAGGAAGCAAATATAAAATAAAAGATCTAACTAGGGAAATGCACTGAGATCTAGATGTAAGGCATGATAAACCTATCTTGTAGATGCGGTCTAAGGGCCTATTAAGCAATTTGCTATGTCCAAAACAACAACCATTAAAGAGAAAGACCTGAATAATTCATTTCATGACATAAAATAATTTGCATAGAGCTTTACTGAATAGAAAGAGTCAAAGACATGGTTCTAAATCAACATTCTATTTAAATCATTGAAGTTACAAACAAACTATTCAAAAACAAAACAATATAATGTTATCAATAGTTAAGAAATAGAAAGGCCAAATTACAAGGGCACCGTATGTGAGTCTTTTACAATTATCCAACAAAACAAAGGCCTAGTGTCTTCCTAATTATTCTATAGATATTTTGAACTAACAACAAAAACTAAACCTCTCTCCAAAAGAAGTAGTATATAGCCAAGGGCGTCCACCGTCTGAAAGACTGTAACAAAAAAATATTCCTCATCATGAATCATGATGCTTGTAGCAATGATTCATCAGATCCGTTGTAACAGAAATATTCTCGAGCATGAACCCAGTCATTCACTAGATAGATGTATTCCATGTAAATGATGGAGTGGTCTTGGCCTGCCCTATGTAAACAAGTGTCGACTCTCAGTGAAAGAAGTTAGAACATGTGACAATAATGTGGCAGTTGGGTGTTCACACTACTCCTCCCTTTTATGTAGTTATGTTGAAGAAACACGTGGTGGTATTTCGCAGCCCATAGTTCATCCTCCTCATCCTTTTATGAGAGCTTGCAATGATAAAACATGTGGTAGCATCCTTGTTATTGGCACTGCTTGAGGGGCCAACCAAAAATTTTCATAGGTGAAGGCTACATTGTAGGTAGTCGGGGCCCGAAAGAGAGTTATATGAAAGCATGCCAAACTCACTCGATCTTTCGACAAGTGGGGGAAAAATGGGGCTCAAAAGAGAAAGGAAGGGGAGCTTGCCTTCAATAAGCGCTTAGGTGACACGCGACAAAAGTGAGTCGAGATCACTGAAAAACTAGCGGGGAGGCTTCTAAAAATCATCGGGCACGGTCGGAAGTTAGGAAAAACATCAAAAACAACTCGAAGGGAGCATGGGGGTATATTAAATATCCATAGCTTTTGGCGACTATTAGGGGCGTTTCTCTTATGGAATGACGAATCCAAAAAATCTTTGGTTTCACGACCAGGGGTTATCCATTGGGCATTGGAGTCATAGCTTAGAAAGGGTGACCTACAAGGGAATTCAATCATCCTCAAAAGGAATTGATATGGCAAGTGGGATCTCATGTGTCTCATGTAGATTGATTGCCTCCTTAAAGTGAAACACTACAGATATTTTGGACCCATCCTTGAGCTGAAAAATAAGTTGTGTTATCTGATGAGTTACACCCTTAATGTCCTCGATAGTAGGAGGTTGGGTGAAACTCTAAAAAACTGATAAATCTTGCTTCCTCTCCTCACATTTGGCTACAATCTACTCTGTGGTAACCACTAATTCATCAAGAAGGAATAGAGAGGGCAAGCCCATCTGGGTTAGTTTGGAAAGCCTTGCTCGAACACTATCCATAGTCCACCTAATGTAATCAAGCATCGTTGAGCAAAAAGGGAGGCCTCTTGGTAGTAGATAAACTCCTTTGCGACCCTGACTGCTGACCTCCAATTCTCGATCCTCGCTCGTTCCATATCCTCACTCGAAATAGTGTATATCTTACCTAGCAACCTTTCTGCTTCGGGAACCTTCTCCCCTATGAACTATGGGAATTGTTCCATTGTGCCATGAACCTCTCTACATAAATCTATTGCCTCTACCATAAATCGGAGTGTGGGATGGAGAGTTGGGCATAAAGCCTTGACTGTCTCCTAGTAGGAAGCGTATAGTTGTTGGGCTACTAAGAAGAGGTCCGACTATGGAGTAGGAGTTTGAACAATATTTTTCAAGACATTAATCTTTGCATCCCCCATCCTAATCTCCTACGTTATCCCCACAATTTGTTCTGGAACAAAGGTGAGCTTCTTCTGCAGGTGTTTTTTTGCGACCAACCACCTTTCCTCAGCCTGGTTTCGGGTTCCAGATTCTTCCTCTAGGGAGAGCCTAAACTTCTAGAGATCTTGAAATTTAGTCTGTATGCTCACTTGGCTTTCTTGATTTTCTCATACCGGTTGCTCCAAATGAGAACACAGTTGTAATTCTTCATTCCTTCACTGAACTTCCTCCTTCAACTGGGCCAACCTGTCGAATAATTCTTGGTTCCTTAGTCGTTGCTCGGCTATCCGATCAGACTGCTGGGATAGGAATTTGTTGAAATCCCTTTGCAAGCTAGCTTGCTCCGCCTGCACATTTTGTGTGAGGTTCACCCTATCTGCTTCCTATGATTTTTCTTTGGCCAGCAAGACTTCCAGTCTTGCCTTGACGGCCTTGAGCTCATCCTCCACCTTCTTCAATTTCCGACTAGACTTAAGAAATTTAGTAGTCACCACTTGTTGTCTCTTCCATTAGCTCGAGTTTATCTTGTGGATGGGCAACATGCAAGTCCATTCTTATGGCATGGATGTCATAGTAATCGGATTGCATTTATCCCTATAGTTTGGCAACATTTGGATGCAGGGTTGCGAAATGCAACGATTGTAGAGCCTCGTTATAAATTGTCTGGACTCTCGGCTTTGCTAGTCTCCTAGTATCTTTTTCATTTTGCTTTTGGAGTCTGAGAGCTCGAGATTGCTTTGTTGTATTGCTTTGAGACAAAAGCTGAGTTGGCGATTGGATTCATTCACCTACAAAGAGTTCACCAGGAGGGACAATGAAAGAGATAGAGAGGCAAGTGATCTCAGATGTTTTCTTCTTTGGAAGGGGACCCATGAGCGAAGAGAAGGGAGGAATGCTCCAAATCCTTGGTGATGAAGGCATGGAGGGGCTCATGGGAAATGGTGGTGGAAACTCAGATGCACCGGGCTCTGATGGCTAAGAAGGTTGAGTCATAATTGAATCAGACAATGCAACAGGCACACCAGCTTCAAACACCAAAGGGGTCAAAGAAATGGATACAGATGAGGAGGTAGATGGGATAGTCGAAGGGGCTCTGACCAATGAAGGGGCAGCTTGAGGGGAAGTGAAAACCATTTTTCCGATATGAGAAAACTGGGAGAAACCTCCAATAGCCATTGTAGAGGGGACAAAGAAAGATGGACTCGCATTTGGAGTGATGGGTGTTGCAGGGACTACGAAAGAAACAAGAGACTATGAGTCGAGAAGAGAGGGAGAGAAAGATACTTGAGCGACTGATTCCATCTTTAACACTTGGCTAACCGCAACCTCCTGTGGACCACCTCATGAAGCAGTATCAATGTGTTGTCTTTTGCTCAATGGAGGGTTCTCCACATCCACTACTTTTGTCAATTTTTGTATCGCTCCAAGCTTCCCCACAGTCATGAGTGGAGATTGTGAGGACCCTAATCATGATATATTCATTCTCACACTCCTAATAGCTATGCTAGGCTGCATCGCCATTTTTTGTTTTTGCTTTCCCTTATCAGATCATGGCAAGGAATCCTTAGGGTCAAGCTCCTCTACATCACTTGCATCAAAATCTGGATGTTCCTGGTTCTAAAGGGTATCAAATTTATCGTCGATGTCAAAAATTGATGAATGTTGGAAAGGGTCGATAGTGTTCTTGATCTCCTGGCGATAGATCCAAAAATCATTAATCTTTTCCAGCTTCAACCCTGTTGCCTCACCAAGCTATTTCAAAGGGTAGTACTTATGTGACTATTTTCATCTACCTTCCCCTTGACAAGATAGAACTGAGCCATGACAGCCTCCGATTATCCATCGGCATGCACAAAAAGTATACCTAGATTTTGCTGACATCTTCAAATGGATTTCGCCATGATTCCCAGTATGACTGAACTCATGCTTTACCTTAATAAATTTGTCACCCAAACCATCCTCAGGATTGTAGTCCCATTTATCGCAAATGAAAACCAGCTCGAGGTCTTCCAACTTAGCCTCTAGTAGCTTTGTTGACTTCTTCTTTACCATGATCACTATTTTGTAATTCATGGGGCATTCAAAAAATCCCCTCTTCTTCTTCTTTGGGTCGGAGCAAAAGGTCCAGTTCATAATAGCCATTTGTAAAAAAACCTCGAGGGCTAATACCCGATCAGTGATGGATGCGAGGAGCCAGATTGGATCTTCACAAAAGCCACACACTTGGACACATATGAACTCTTCACCGAGGAACCAGTAGCACTTAGGGAACAAAGATTGCATCTAGCTAGTTTGATCGCCCTATAAGCGATAGTGGTCATCATTCTTGCCAAGATCACGCAAAATCAGAATTAAGAATTTCTCTAAAAATGCATAATAATCATAGGTGGAATAGAGGATGGGAGTCCATACTGAAATTGGCTTCCAATGCATTTTCTCATCGAATATTGATAATTCCATTTTTTCCCTAAAGAATTCAAGATTTTGATGTAGAAACATATAGGCAAGAAGAGGAGGATACCTGAACTTACCCACAGTCTCAAACTTGCTAATCTTCTTCTTCATATCTTTGATAATCATTTCTATGAAATCATACTAGAAAGGCTCCTTTTGCCTTCTGAGTTGGAAACCCAGGCCCAACTGAGCTTCAGACACCAATATGTCGTTGTCCAAGCCGCACACAAAAGTTATCATTATGAAGGCATCCTACATATCCACCTGGGTGAAGTCAACATGCCGGTTCAGATTTCTTAATGGCTTCTGGCAATTTTGGGGACTTCTAGTCTCTATATTATAAAAGTCGAGGGCAGTCTTCCTACCCTTCCAAAATTCAGAACCCTTTTTCTGGTTGAAGGGCTCCATCGATTGTTCTCTGGTGCCCATCTCAAGAATGCACAACATGTGCCTAAGAGCCTCCTCAATTAGCATGACTCTTAAACTTCTTCTTTTAATGGCATCAGTCATCGAATTGAAATGCTGAACACTTTCATGAATTATTTCTGGGCAGTGGTGCACATAAGGGACCATATATTGGGGAAGTCTGTAGTGCCATTGCTTGAATGGTAGTTGATTTTTGAAGGAGTTCTTCATCTTGGCGAAAGCAGTTTCTCTCAAGCCCTTAGGGTTAGTCTCAAGGACGGGGTCATAGATGTTATCCCACTCTTCCTTTAGAAAATTAGCATCTCTAAGCGGGCCCTTCTTGGTCATTCATGTGTGAAACCACTCTGGCTTTTCTGGGATCCCAGGCATAGCGTAGGATTTCTCCTCCTCAAAAATATTGAGTATAGGTGTTGTGAGTATCGCATCGACCAAGCTTTGAGATACTTCACCTGGCTCATTTGTTTGTGGGTTCTAGGATACTTCAAGGGCAGTGGGTTCCATTTTTCTTCTAAACTTCTGAAAACTTGCCACTCATCTCTTAGTGACTCTGCACTTTGATAAATCTCTGCACAATTCTTGTATCGAAAAAGCCTTCTTTGCTTTAAAATAAATGTATGCAATACTTAGATTTTTGTCCTCCTTCGAGTGGTAGATGACGCTTTCTTTTTCTGTATTAAATTCAACATGTACTGCCAGCCTTTCAGTTTGTGTGAAGCAAACTACTTGTTATTTTGAAATGACAAGGATTCATGATGACCCCAGGTACCTACAACCCATAGTGCATTTTTTCTTGGAAATTGAGCTGGTGATTTGAAAGCAAGATAGTCGTCATATGTCGTGGTAATTAATACCCCAAAAAAAATGATTACCCCCAAGTATGTGATAAGCATCAAATAGATTTGCATCTTTTCTCATGGTTTGAGGAACACCTAGTAGGATGACACCTCATCATCCTGCTGAAAAGGCTACCGCCAAATGTTGTCAGTAGCTTGGGCTAATTAATTAGCTTGCCTTGATTTTGTACACAACAACTCGTACCTACAAACACAACTTGGTGAGAGTTTCGAGTGAGCCTTGGTGTACTTTTCGAGGTGGTACCTAGTTAGTCTCATGCTTATAGTATGTGAATTATCATGCTTATCCCTTTTTGTGTCTATAAATAAGCACCTAGGCAGTAGGGAAATTAACTTAGCAATTTTTAGCAAAATCAACATTAGGCGATGGGCTTAGCGTTTCATAATTGTAGTCTACATAGTATTTGCATAGAGTTCGAGCTTAGACGTCTTCCATAGGTTGCTGCCTAACAGTCATATAGTATTTGATGCCATGGATACCCCAATTAGGCTGACCTCCCATAAACTAAAAATGGCTTGCCTAGGTGAAATTTTAACTAGGCAGTTGAAGAGGATGACGAAGAATAAACATTATTTGGCCATCATGGCTATGAAATGGGTCCTGGGTCATGATTTCCTTGAATATGAGGACAATTATAGATTAAATAAAGATGTTTTCTCTCATTTTGTGGCATCGATGCTTGACATTCAAGTCCCCAAGCCACTTATCATCCGTCTGGTGACATAAATATTCTTGAAAAAGTACCTGAATGGCCTCGGGAGGTGGTGGAAAATGATGCATTTGGCAACGGGATTCTAACTGCAAGTGACCTTCGTTGGTTTATTGAAGAGGACATGATTGTTCCATGGTTTCCGTTTCTAAGCGATTTTCGTCTTCAGTCGCGAGAAGTCCATCGCTAGAAGGTTACCCGTGCTTGTCACTTTCTATTCAAGATATACAATATGGTGCCATTTTATGATTTTGACTGGTACAATGAATTTAGGAGCCTGGTGTTCCCTCCATCACCTATCATTATGCCTCTGGATGGTGTTGCTAGTGTAGCTGAGGATGAGGTGGTGCCGGATGATACTGCTGTTGTTTTGGCCCAAGACTACAAATTCTCTCTTTTTATGCTTTAAGATTGAAACTTCGTTATTATTTTTATATATAGCCTGGAAAAGGCTTCATATTATATAGACATATAATTCTATACTCCTCTAAAAGTGTGGCCTCTGAGCCATTTTTCTATGGTACTTTTTGAAGTATATAAATATAATGAAGATGTAGCTTATGTTTAACATCTCTGCCTTGCTGCATAATTTTTTGTCCCTTCTGGAATTTGTGTTAATTTTTGTATCATAATGTGTCTTTGTTGTATCATGGATTAGGAAGACCAGTCAAACAAACAAAAGAACAAAGAGGAAAAATAATCATAGTAATTACATATTTACACGGTGGAACTGTCTAATTGAGCTTTATAGAATTTTTAAGGTGAATTCCCCTAATGGGAACCCCTATCACTTTTCTTTTTGTGCTCTCTAATTTGAATGCCTTGTATCACTTGCACTGAATCATTGTGAATGGACCCTCTCGAAGGTTGTCAAATTTCTCGTGTCGGTCAGTTTTTTCTTTATGTTGATTGAATTTTATCATCAGACCTCTACCATCCAGCCTTTGGACTAGACAACCATCCAATAGAGAACAAACACTTTCACCTACTATGTCATGTAAACTTGACTTCATAGAGGGTGGTGGGTGATGATTTCTTGCTAGCATTTTCTTTCGGTTGCAAAAATTGATATATAGGCAAATATCTCCATTCTTCTTTCAGACTAGGATGAGACCAAAAACCTAAACACTAGGCTCGATCGAGAAGACAATTTGCATTAGGACTAGCTTTGTCGACATTTGTAGGTTCATTGGCATTTCAATCTTGAGACTCACTAGCCTTTGTGTTTGGCGCACAGCTTGAGTCTCTCTTTCTGGTTCTATCACAAGTTGGACAATGCCAAGATCATATCCTCTGAGTTTAGCATACGACCAAGCCAATACCTACTCATTTTCCTTTGAAAAATGTATAAGCCCTTCTTTACCTTGATGTAGGACACTCCTTTTGACTTTAAGATTATTTGCATCTTTGATTTTACCATCTGTATAATCACCTTCATTTGCTACAATATTTCTCTTATTACTTCTGGTATTGCCAAAGGGGGAGCTTTCAGGAGTGACCAAACTCTTTGGAAGCTTATGGAGTTCCTGTTGTATGCCTTGTCTGTCATCGTTTTCAGTGATTCTTTCTTGGAATTGGTTGGTAACTTCTCCTGATTGTGATCTAATCAAGGTGATGTATTCATCGTTGTCAAAAACTTGTCAGTTTTTACCATTATCTAGATTTACGAGTTGGATTACTCGTACGAAGCGTTGGTTACACATTGGGTCAGGCACCAGTTCAGATCAAGATCCAATTTTGGCCATGTGATTTGCATCATCATTGTGTTCTTGAGGAACCACTTGAATATTGAAAGTTCCAAATCTCTCAATTAGGTCCCATACTTTTTCCCTAAAAGATCCCATATGGACATCTTTGTCAGTATCGATATTCTAGACCTGCTTAATGATTAGTTCAGGACCCCTGAGCAGATTCATTTGTTTGATGTTCATTTTCTCTATCGAGCTCAAACCTAGTATGATGCCTTCATATCCCACCTTGTTGTTGGAAAAAGGAAATTTGGGATTGGAAAGGCCTGATTGTCTCCTCACCACTTTGGAAAGTCAAGTATACTTCAGCTCCTACACCACTCTTGCATTTTGCACCATCGAAGTATACCGACCACAGTCCAGTTGTCAAAATGATTTCAAGCTTCCATGTCACCTTCAAGATGGCTTGGTCTTCATCATAAATGACATAAGTTCCCAGTCCAGTGGCATGATAATTTCCAAAAAGGGTCTTTATCAATGAACTCACTTAGGAGAACCTCTTCTTGCTTGGTTTGATCTTCGATGACTTCTTCATCTTCTAGAAGCTTAGTGCAATACATCTCTTCCTTGGCTATGGAGGTGTGATTAGACTCGAAGACTATCTTAGCTTCATACACAACATGTTCAGAATGAAAAGGTTCAGACACCAGCTTCATTTTGGATCCGTATTTGGTCCGTATAATTAGGTGTGACCAATATAAAGAAAGGTATCCACCTAGCTTGGAAGTGAATTCTCTGGACAAGCACACACCGAATATTGGAGGTATATCAATGATCATGGTATCTTGCTTGACTGTGATATTCGGGCAGGCAAACAAAGTTAATGGGAGGTCCTTAATGATCTCCACAGTATTAACCATGTTCCCATCTAGTTACATGATTCCCCTTTTCAAAGGTTCATAGATCAATCCCAGGGCTTCAGCTATTAGCCTGGCCATGATTGTGGTGTTGGCGTCGGAGTCAATCATGGAATTATGCAATAATTTCTTACCCACAATAAGGGTTAAGAAAAATGGCCTTAGTTTTGGTTTTCTTTCGCCAACTTTGAATGTCAATTCTTCCTCTTGATCCTCAGTAGAGGCCTCCTTCACAGTATTCGCAAGAACTTTGGTCGGTGGTGATTTCTCAGTAGTCTCCCCCTGAAGTGATTTCTCCCTTGGTTTTGTAATTGGGTCTTCTCGAAGAGCCCTCTGTAGCAATGTCTTCTATTCTGGCATGGCTAGGATTTCCCGTAGGGAAACGTTAGAGGATGATTTTTTCAACTTCTCCACCACATCCACTAGTGGCAAACTCTAATGCTTTTTCTCCTTAGTCATTTTTTTTATGGTCTCCCTTTGTAGAATATTTTGTGGTACCGCTTCAGGGGCACTAGGTTGGTGATCAAGAGTATTTTTAGGTTGCAGATTGACTAATTGCGGGACAACTATTTTTCGCTTGAATCTCCCTTTGGAGCGAGTGTTGTAATCGGACCATATTTTACAGGGTCTCAAAAATGGATGCTCTGAATGTGAACACCGCCTCCTCTCCTTCCATCCATGAGAAGAGGGCATGGTTGGAGGCTATATTGGTTTCTTGTTCTAGAGACATCCCTTGCATTTGAGTGGTGAGTACCGCGTTTTCCATTTGTGAAGAGATATATGCATAATCCTTGCCATTCAACATTGAGCCTTGACTGCGCTACTTCGCTACCTTTTGTTGTAGATTTTCGTGTGGGCAATTTCGAGGCATACGTGAATCACCACAAGGAAAACACCATGGGTTACTATCGTCGATCAAATTGTTTTGTCATGTAGTCAGCTCTTTGTTAGAGCTTAGGCTGGCGTTCTATAACATAGTGGGTACCGACACTATTTGAACTGTTGTTTGTGTCTGAGGATTTGGGTGAGAGCCTCCTTGGAACTAGTTTTGTTGGTAAGAGGGCCTTCCTCCCTGATAATTTTGATAGGCCAGCTTTGGAGGAGCAACCTGGTTGTTTTTTATGATAGTTATCTCATTGGTCGTAGCCCACAAAATCTCCTTTATGTCGCTTGTCTCATCCTTTGAGGGACCAGGTGTGACGTTTTGTGATGCACTTGCGTATGTGTACATAGATTGAGGAGGAGGAGTTGGTATGGTAGGTGGTGTTGCCTAGGTAGAAGCTGGAACTTTGGAAAATATAGGAATGATGAGATGAGGTGGCAACTTTCTAGCGTCGGTCAAATTTTTTTCTACCTTAAATGAGACATATCCATCTAGTAGAGTGGTTTCGCCGAGTTACTAGATCATCATTGAGATATCGACATTGATGGAATTTAGGTAAAACATGAATGCCAGATCGAGTGGCGGGTGGATTGCAAACTAAATTACTTTCCAATTTATGTGGAACCAAGTGTTGAAGTTGGTTAAAGCCTCATATGGAGCTCGTTTGATGATCTCTAGTTGGTGATACTGGGAAGACCTATCTCCGTCATTCGAGAATATTTCATAAAAAAGATCCCTAAGCTGATCCCAAGTTTCGATAGAGCTAGTTGGCAGAGTGTGATACCACTTTGATGCTTTTCCTCTGAAAGAAGTTGCAAGAAACCTCAGTGCTACATTTTGGTCTGCAACTCTATGTACCAAGCATATGTCTGCCATGTCTTGCAAATGTTCAGATGGAGTTATTGAACCATCTTCGATGAATTTAGGGATAAATTTCAGAGAAAAGATCGATATGAGGGCCCAAAAGGCAGGTGCTACATGTGTTCTAAGAGGACTCCCGATGTCCCATGCCACATAATTTTAGTTGGTGATTGGAAAAATGGCTATTGGAGGGTTCGAGACATTTATGCAACCAGTTCTAGTTGGTACTGACCTTGACAGAGGTACCAACAAACCAAGGTTGTTTATTGTTTGGGATCTTGTGATAGGTCAATGGCTCATATACTTTCTTAAGGCTTAAGCACACTTCATAGTCCCACTGGGCGTGCCAAGAAAAAGAAAAAATTGTTGATGCCAAAAATTGGCAAGGTAGCAACTCTTTGTGGGAAACTCAATTAAAGGGGGGACCTATTGCGCTAAACTGAGTAACCTCCAAATTTTAAAGAAGGCTCTTCTATATCTGGGGTTTTGGAATGGGAAAAGGAAGTAGATATAAAATAAAATATCTAACTAGGGTGATGCACTGATAGCTAGATGTAAGGCATGATAAACCTATCTTGTAGATGCGGTCTAAGGGCTCGTTAAGCAATCTGCTATGTCTGAAATAACAACCATTAAAGAGAAAGACCTGAATAATTTATTTCATGACATAAAATAATTTGCACAAATCTTTACTGAACAGAAAGATTCAAAGACATAGTTCTAAATCAACATTCTATTTAAATCATTGAAGTTGCAAACACACTATTCAGAAACAACACAGTATAATGTTATCAATAGTTAAGAAATAGAAAGGCCAAATTACAAGGGCACAGTCTATGAGTCTTTTACAGTTATCCAACAAAACAAAGGCCTAGTGTCTTCCTAATTCTTTTGTAGATATTTTGAACTAACAACAAAAACCAACCCTCTCTCTAAAAGAGGAAGTAGTATATATAGTCAGGGGCATCCACCATCTGAAAGACTGTAACATAAAAAGATTCCTCATCATGAATCATGATGCTTGGAGCAATGATTCATCATGACCATTGTAATAGAAATATTCTCAAACTTGAACCCAGTCATTCACTAGCCAAATGTATTTCATGTAAATGATGGCAGTGGTCCTGGCTTGCCTTATGTAAAAAAGTGTCAACTCTTAGCAAAAGCAGTTAGAACATGTGGTAGTAGTGTGGCAGTTGGGCATTCGTACCACTCTTCCATTTTATGTCATTGTGCTGAAGGAACACGTGGTTGTATTTCATAGCCCGTAGTTCATCCTCCCCATCCTTTGATGAGAGCTTGTGATGAGAAAACATGTGGCAACATCCTTGTTATCGACACTGCTTAAAGGGCCCACCAAAAGTTTGCATGGGCGAAGGCTATGTGGTAGGCAGTCAAGGCCCAAAAGAGAGTTATATGAAATCATGCCAAACTCACCTAATCTCTCAACACGTGGGGGCAGAACGGGGCTCAAAAGAGAAAGGAAGGGAAGCTTCCCTTCAATAAGCGCTTAGGTGACATGCGGCAGCAATGAGTCAAGATCATCGAAAAATTGGCGGAGAGGCTTCTAAAAATCATCGGGCGTAGTTGGAATTTAGGCAAAACATCAAAAAAAACCCGAAGGGAGCATGGGGGTATATTAAATATCCACAGGTTCTCACTTACATTCTTTTCTTGAGGAGATTCTTATCTGGCTTGGCCCTCGATAGGAGGGTGGTCAATAGGCATTTAGGGAAAGAGAAAGGTTCCCTAGGAGGAGAAATGTTTCAGCTTTAGCAGGACTTATGATGGTCCTTTTGAGGGTTTGTTCTTCGCTCATCAATCGTTTTGGTCAAGGTTTTGAGTCTGAGTATTGGTTGATTGGTGTTCATTTTGGTAGGGCATCCCCAACAATTTTTGGGTTTCGAAGCGAATGTCTTTTGTCTAGAATGATCCGGAGTTGGTTGTGAACCCAACTCCATCGTTTTGGCTAGGTAGCTCAGAGCACACAAGCTACTACGGGTAGAGGTACAGGTTGTTTCTCTTGCAATCGATAGGGCCACATAGCTAGACAATGTCCTCAGAGGAACACACCTAAATTCAGTCAGAGGTCGGTGGCCACAGAACCAGCAAGGAATGACGTGGGAAGGTTCCATAGGGTGAGTGCAGTGGTTGATCACTTTCGGGCAGAGCATTAGGGCACAAATGTGGAGATTACTGGAAGCGAACAAGCAACTGACTCGGGAGTCCGTGGAGATCTTGTGGTACAAAAGATTGAAGAAGTGCCTTAGTGTTGTTTTCTCTGCATTGAAACTTGCTATGATAGGTTATGTGTTTTGATATTTTGCTAGTGTTTGCTTTACCATGTTGGTTTATATGAATTGACAATTTACTTGGCTTGGTTGATTATGACACTATTTACTTTTTCTTTTATGTTGATGTATGGAGTATTTGTGTTTGGAATAATTTGATTATGTGATATCATATGGACTCTGTACTATGCTTTTTATGCTAATAATTAGTTATTGCCTTATGATGTTGTGATTTAATATAGTTGTTGTTACTTGATGTTACAGTTTTGGGATGACATTTCACTTGATTTTGATGACCATGACATTATGAATTGGGGTTTATGTTGTGTTGGATTGATGGAGTTAGTGGCGTGTTTGGACAATTTTGAGTATGTGTATCATGTGGCTTATGTTCATGCTTGATATGTTGATGATTAGCTACTACTTTTTGATGTTTCTTATAATATAATCATTGTTATTTGATGTTTTGGTTGTTGTATGAGGTATTGGTGAGGGGAACGGGGTAGCATCACTCATTCATGAGTACCCTGCTACATCGTGACTTCCTCTCACGGTGTGGTTGTTAATTGATATATATATGCATATGTTGTTCGACACCTTGTTTTATGCAGGTTGTAAGTATCGGGTATGGACTCCACCTACACTGTCAGGTCTGAGCATACCCCAAAAAAAACCCAATAGATATATGTGGAAATAGGTGATGACAAAAGGACCCCAACCCGTGTTTGGTAACCCCATTTGTTGGTTGTTTATTTTGTCAAGTTGCCTTGTTTAGTATCTCTCATTTTTGTGTGAGACTTGTGATGATGTTGTTCGTAACTGTATATATTTACCGGACCTTGCGACTTCCAAGAGTAAGTCGAGACTAGGGGGGGCGATGTAGTGCCTCTTCGCTTGGGTCCTTGGGTCATTTGGGTAAGAGTTTATTTGGGTTGGCATGTTGATTATTTTAAATGGTATTATTAATGTTGGCTAATCATTTATTATAATTGTTAATTTAAAATTTCGTTAATAAATTTAATGTTGCTTTAATTAAGCACATTATTTAAATGTCATTAATTAGTAGTTGTTTTAACCACATTTATTATTGTTGAGGATAGTTAAATAATTGAATTGTATTTGTCATGAATGTCATTAATTCTTTTAGAAAATAAAAATTAGTTAGATAATATAATTAATGTTATTTATTTTAAGTCAACATTTATTGCCTTATTAATATTACGTATTTTAAATTATTTATGGGAATACCATCTTGTTTAAATATTCATAAATTAATAAGTTATTTTTATAAGATATTTAATTAAAACGTTCGGAAATATTATTATTATGATTAATTATAACATTGAGTTATTTAGTTTAATATTAAATCATGAACTTAAATGTTGCATAGTTTAAATTGTTTATTTATTTATTTTGGATAATATTTATTTCCATAATGTTAATTATATTTTAAGCATGTAAATTATATTATTTAAATTGTTGATGAAATTGTTAGAAAAGAAATTTGGGTGAAAATGCTTAATTGAACATTGGGAAAAATGGAATTACTGGCAAGTGGCTATTTTCATGTGGAATAAATTTCTGAAATTGATGGCAACTTTTTGATTTTTACTTTTTCTGGATTTAATATCCAATTTGGTGGCTTTTTCAAAAAGGTGGACAGAGGAAAGCAAATTTTTTTTGCAATTGGTTTTTTTTGGAGTTTGCTGGAAAAAAATTGTAATTCTTTTTTTTTTTTTAAATAATAATAATAAGAATATTAGCTTTGCTTTGGAAATTCAGTTCTTCGAAATTGGATTCAATAGCTGTGGATCTTGGAAATTTTGAGGAAGAACGTAGCTTGCTAGAAGCGTCCAGCATAGTAAATCGTCTTCGATTATTTTTCAGGCGAAGGACTCTAGGTAGCAACAAAAAACTCTATTATCCTTGTTATTTTCTGTTAAAAGAGAAATATAAATTTGTGAAATCATATTATTTGTTTGTCAAAATTTTGTGCAAAGAATAATGTATATATATGTATATATATACATATGTATATATATATCTATGTATATATATATATATATATACATATCTATGTATATATGTATACATATATACATAGATATGTATATATATATATATACATAGATATATATATACATATGTATATATATATACATATACATATATGTATGTATATGTATATATACATATACATATACATATGCATATACATACATATATGTATATGTATATATACATATGTATATATATATGTATACATATGTATATATCTATTTATATATGTATATATACTAGTTTGTTTGGTGGTAAAAGATTTATTTTAATCTATTGTTTAATGGTATATTCCAGTAGCGTCAGCATAATCATAATTATGTTTTTGAAATAACAATATAAATATATAAATAAATATACTCATATGATTAGATATATATTTGTGGTTGTGCAAATGTGATTTTTATTTCTGAAATAATTGAAGAGAAATATATTTTTATAAAACACAAATTAGAGCAATATTTTATAAAACGCTTATTTATGAATGAATATGTAAATTAGATTTAATGATTATGAAAAATTAAATTTAAGAATTATTCTGATTTAAATTTAATAATAAATACTTTGTAAGAGTGAGTTTTATGAAATATACACAATAAATATATATTTATTTATTTATTTATTTTCAAAGTTTAAGATAAATTCCTTAATGTATTGAGAGTCATAATCCATTGTATAAAATGTAGTTTATTCATGGTAATCTGATTTTGAAATAATGGAATTATTATTTGATATGCAAAATGTTTAATTCATGTTAAGTTTTATATAGAGTGGAAAACATTAGTATAATTTACACATTCAATAGTGAGATAAATTCATTGTGTGATTGGTTATTTTAAATTGCATACCTAGCTTGTTCATAAACAAGTAGTTGTCGTACTTTGCTAGTATTTTTGTAGGGTATGTATTGTTGGTTAAAATTTGTTATTATTTTAATTGGGATGATGTATCATTTGAATGTGCTTTGTTTATAAATGAGAATATTTGTCGACGATCTATTTGTTTAAGGAAGAGTTATATGTGGTTACGTTAGGAACTTTGGTTTGGTTTGTTTTGCGATGAATTTG
The DNA here is from genome assembly GCA_007115665.2 of Sequoiadendron giganteum. Taxonomy (NCBI): domain Eukaryota; kingdom Viridiplantae; phylum Streptophyta; class Pinopsida; order Cupressales; family Cupressaceae; genus Sequoiadendron; species Sequoiadendron giganteum. The sequence goes on along the minus strand of CM021100.1, from coordinate 554,073,560 downwards.
AGATTTGGGGAATCATGTGTCATCTTCGTCCTTGAGTAGATTGTTTTAATTGTCTTCTAGAGGCGGGGAAGTATTTGTTTCTTGATTATTTATATTTTTCCTTGATTGCACAGTTATTCTTGCTTGGTTGAGATTATGTGGGTGCTACCTTGTCCTTTTTGAAATGTTGTGTTGTGGAAAGTGTGTGAGAGGGTTCATGTCTCGCATGTGGTTTGGATGTTTATGTCTTGGCTTTATGAGCATTAAGGTACACCATGTTCCTTGTATTGTGTTGTTGTTAGTAGGGGGAGTGGCTCTTAGTGAGGGCCAACGCACAAAGTTGTGTACGGATAACTCATTGAGATTTTGCATAATCAGGGATAACCTAACAATTAATTAGGGGTTTTGGGTAACCCATGTTGAGCATACGTGATGACACTCCTTCCTTTAGTAACCAGGGTTGTTGTTATTTCTCTTTGTCATTCTTGTGTCTCTGGAAGTGAAGGTTCCTTGTGTTTGTTTTATGTGTTGATGTTGTGTGTTTATTGTGCTTCGTGATGGAGTATTGCTAGCCTTATTTATTTTTGAGTGTTTTTGTTGGTTTTGGGTATTCTTGTCATCTCCTACCATAGGGGGTGGACCTTCAGGTCCACATGGTTGGGTGGAATGTGCTACACACCCATTGGATTCCCCACTGATGATCGTGATGTTACAGAGTTGTACCAGTAGTAGTGGTTCCTATGCTTTCCAGTGTTGGTGGCAGCTTTGGTGTTTTATCTTATGTTCCCTTCTAAGGGATCTTTTTATGTATTTAATTCTTCATTATTGTATTATTCTGAATTATGATGTACACTTCCCATTATTATAAGGGAAGCATCTTTGTATTGTATTACTGGTTTCTTAATGTGTTGTATCTATGGAAATATGCTCCATGAATGTAATTCTAAACTTGAAAGATGTAATGCAATAATATGAAAATTATGTATTTTTTATCTATTTTATTTATGATTGGATGTATGTTATGGGTATGTGCAGGATCATCATGGAAAAAATAGGCCCTTAAGTGACAATGAAAATTCAAAAAAATCAAAGTTAGGCAACTTCACGTAAAAATTTGAATAAGTTATCTATATTATTTCAAAAATATGTAAAAATTGAATCTTTGGAAAATTGAATGTAGTTTCTAAAATACTAGGTTATTTTTTGTAAAAAAAAAATCTATTTGGTGAAAATTTGGAATTTTAATGCAATAGAGGGGTAGAGGGATTAGGATTGAAGGGTTGAGGGTTCAAGGATTAAGAGGGTATAGGGGTAGAGGGATTAGGGTTGAAGGGTTCAAGGTTCAGGGTTCAGGGATTAAGAGGGTATAGGGGTTCAGGGATTAGGGTTTAAGGGTTGAGGGTTGAGGGTTCAAGGATTAAGAGGGTATAGGGGTAGAGGGATTAAGGTTGAGGGTTCAGGGATTAAGAGGGTATAGGGGTAGAGGGATTAGGGTTGAAGGGTTGAGGATTGAGGTTTGAGGGATTAAGAGGGTATAGGGGTTCAGGGATTAGTGTTTAAGGGTTGAGTGTTGAGAGATTAAGAGGGTATAGTGGTTGAGGGATTAGGGTTTAAGGGTTGAGGGTTGAGGGTTCAAGGATTAAGGATTAAGAGGGTATAGGGGTAGAGGGATTAGGGTTGAAGGGTTCAGGGTTCAGGGATTAAGAGGGTATAGGGGTAGAGGGATTAGGGTTGAAGGGTTGAGGATTTAGGGTTGAGGGACTAAGAGGATATAGGGGTTCAGGGATTAGGGTTTAAGGGTTGAGGGTTGATGGATTAAGAGGGTATAATGGTTGAGGGATTAGGGTTTAAGGGTTGAGGGTTGAGGGTTCAAGGATTAAGAGGGTATAGGGGTAGAGGGATTAGGGTTGAAGGGTTGAGGGTTGAGGGTTGAGGGATTAAGAGGGTATAGGGGTAGATGGATTAGGGTTGAAGGCTTGAGGATTGAGGGTTCAGGGATAGGGGTTTAGGGATTAGGGTTTAAGGGTTGAGGGTTGAGGGCTTAAGAGGGTATAGTGGTTTAGGGATTAGGGTTTAAGGGTTGAGGGTTCAAGGATTAAGAGGGTATAGGGGTAGAGGGATTAGGTTTGAAGGGTTGAGGGTTGAGGGTTGAGGGTTGAGGGTTGAGGGATTAAGAGAGTATAGGGGTAGAGGGATTAGGGTTGAAGGGTTGAGGGTTGAGGGTTGAGGGTTGAGGGTTGAGGGTTGAGGGTTTAGGGATTAAGGTGGTATAGGGGTTAAGGGATTAGGGTTTAAGGGTTGAAGGTTCATGGATTAATAGGGTATGGGGTAGAGGGATTAGGGTTTAAGGGTTCAGGGTTCAGGGATTAAGAGGGTATAGGGGTTGAGGGATTAGGGTTTAAGGGTTGAGGGTTCAAGGATTAAGAGGGTATAGGGGTAGAGGGATTAGGGTTTAAGGGTTCAGGGTTCAGAGATTAAGAGGGTATAGTGGTTGAGGGATTAGGGTTTAAGGGTTAAGGGTTCAAGGATTAAGAGGGTATAGGGGTTGAGGGATTAGGGTTTAAGGGTTGAGGGTTGAGGGTTCAAGGATTAAGAGGGTATAGGGGTAGAGGGATTAGGGTTGAAGGGTTGAGGATTGAGGTTTGAGGGATTAAAAGGGTATAGGGGTTCAGGTATTAGGGTTTAAGGGTTGAGGGTTGAGGGATTAAGAGGGTATAGTGGTTGAGGGATTAGGGTTTAAGGGTTGAGGGTTCAAGGATTAAGAGGGCATAGGGGTAGAGGGATTAGGGTTGAAGGGTTGAGGGTTGAGGGTTGATGGATTAAGAGGGTATAGGGGTAGAAGGATTAGGGTTGAAGGGTTTAGGGTTCAGGGATTAAGAGGGTATAGGGGTTGAGGGATTAGGGTTTAAGGGTTGAGGGTTCAAGGATTAAGAGGGTATAGGGGTAGACAAATTAGGGTTGAGGGTAGAGGGTAGAGGATTGATGGTAGAGGGTAGAGGATTGACGGTAGAGGGTCCAGGGTTTACGGGTTAGGGTTTAAGGGTTTAGGGTTTAGGGATGAGTGATTAATAGGTTATAGGGTAGAGGTTATAGGGGTTGAGGGATTAGGGTTTAAGGGTTGATGGTTGAGGGATTCAGAGGGTATAGGGGTTGAGGGATTAAATTTTAAGGGTTGAGGGTTGAGGATTGAGGAATTAAGAGGGTATAGGGATTGAGGGATTAGGGTTTAAGGGTTGAGGGTTGAGGGTTCAAGGATTAAGAGGGTATAGGGGTAGATGGATTAGGCTTGAAGGGTTCAGGGTTCAGGGTTCAGGGATTAAGAGGGTATAGGGGTTGAGGGATTAGGGTTTAAGAGTTGAGGGTTCAAGGATTAAGAGGGTATAGAGGTTGAGGGATTAGGGTTCAAGGGTTGAGGGTTGAGGGTTCAAGGATTAAGAGGGTATAGGGGTAGAGCGATTAGGGTTGAAGGGTTCAGGGTTTAGGGTTCAGGGATTAAGAGGTATAGGGGTTGAGGGATTAGGATTTAAGGGTTGAGGTTTGAGGGTTCAGGGATTTCTAACCCTCTACCTCTCCCTCCCTCTCTCCCTCTCCCTCTCCCTCCTTCTCTCTCCCTCTCTCTCTCCTCCCTCTCTATCTCCATCTCTCCCACTATCTCTTCTCCCTCTCTCCCTCCCTCTCTCTCCCACTCTCTCTTTTCCCCTCTCCCTCTCCCTCCCTCTCTCCTCTCTCTCCCTCTCCCACTCCCTCTCCCTCCCTCTCTCCCTTTTTCTCTCCCACTCTCTCTTTCACCCACTCTCCCCCTCTCTCCCTCCCTATCTATCTCCATGTCTCCCAATTTCTATTTCTAACCCTTTGCCTCTCCCTCTCCCTCTCCCTCTCCCTCCATCTCTCTCCCTCTCTCTCTCTCCCACTCTCCCTCTACCTCTCTCTCTCTCACACACACTCACACACTCACCTCTATCTCCTCTACTATAAGGGTGCAAGGGAAAACTATAGAATTAGGATAGAGGGTAAAGACAAAGAGGGAGAATAGAAATATACTAAGAAAACCATATTTCACATAACGTGCTTGCGTTATAATGCAAGCGCGTGTTGTACTCCACTAAAATGGTAACAAACTCTATATACCCATGATTTCAAGGCCCACAGTCTACATATTCCCCTGGTTCTGTGCGTGCTCCAACAAAAAGCGGCTTTTTGATGATCTTGTGAAGTGTGCAAGCATGTTTTTCACATTCCATCACCTTTTCCATGATCTTTCTACCACCTTTGCATGAAATAGCAAAGTTTCCACATTGAAAGACATATAATATCAATTGAAGTTTGAATTCCATTGAAAACTGATATACAATTGAAGTTTGGTGGGGAACAAGCTTTTGAACAAGTCAAATTGTTGTGGAGTTTGAAGAAAGAAGAAGCTAAGGCTACATAATTGGGTTGAACTCCTCCATTTGAAAGTCTGGTTTTTTAGGTATGTGAAGTCTTTACAAATTTTCTTTCATTCTATTATGGCTTGCTTTCATTTTTGTTTGTCATTATAACCTTAGGTTGTGAATGCACATTTTAAATTACCATTATATACACAATTATATACACTTGCCAATTACTATTTTACACTTGATGTAGAAAATCTACCAGGATCCACAAATCATCAAGGGTACTTCTAACCCTAAATTAAATTGAAGAAGATCAACAAACAAACTAAATCATCTTTTCATCAAAACATTAGAACTCGGTTTCAACTCTTTGTCAGACTCAAAAAAATAGATTAACCATCATAAAATTGATTGTAACATAGCATAAAGTTGATTAGAAACTTAGAACCATTCACCAAAATTCATCCTTCAATACAACTCCAAGCCTCTCCCATTCCTCCGAAGGGTCCAAACACCTTCCAATACCTCTACACAAACTGATGCAGTACAAAGGAAGAAATCAACACCTTTCTTGACACACTTATTCAACTATATTTCCCTTCACAAAAAATTTGATTCGTATACTCAAATTAGCATTAAGAGTTCCCAATTCCTTTTAAGGACCTTCAAAACACCTTGAAAATGTTGAAAATAACTAATTACAATCAACTAGGTTCCTCAAAACATCAACCAATGATTATATCATTCACAAGTTGTCTTAAATCTTCCATAATGGCACCATTGTTTGAGTTAGTACAACAAAAATGAAACCTTTCAGAATTCTTCCCTTACAAACAAACTTAGTTCCTTTTTTCACTATCCACATTACTAGTATCCAAGCATTTGCAAACTATCACATGTATCTCCTAAACCATGCACACACTTCAGACTGTGATACTCATTTTTGATGCAAAGTTAGAGGACCCAAAACCATTGAAGATGTCAAATTTCCTTCAAGAGGCATCTAACAATATTAAAAAGGCCTAATGGACTAATCCCAACACTCCTCCAAGCTGGAAAACAAACATAAACACTATTTCCCACATTTCACCCTTGGAATCTAGTCACTGTGCAAAACCAGTTTTGGGCCCTTAACTCCAAAACTTTCCAAAACACTAGGAAAATAAAAGAATGATTCTAGCACCCATTTCAGAGTTACAAGACATACCTTAACCCATCACATGACTCCTTTGGGACAACTTTAATAAAACTGACCTTTTCACTATTTTAGGCCTCCAAGTAGGCCAATTTTACAAAGGAACTACCCTGAGATCCTCACACCAGAATTCCAAAACAAAAAAAAGTATTTAATTAGTTCTCAAAACAATATATTTTCTATGTCTTAGGACCTTACCCACTCAACTAGGCTTCCAATACAAAAACCCCCATTTTTCAATGCAAAGAGGGAGGGTTTATAGAAACTCCTATACTCGAGCCTTCCCAGACCATTAAAAAGCATCAAACATCTTCAAAATACCCTGCACAAGGTCAAAATTTCATTACATAGACCACTCCTTCAACACTTTTTCAAAATCACTCCTTGGTTCCTCAAATTCTCATGGAAAAGTGCTTGTTTCAGCCTAAGAACCCCATTGTATTGTCATTAGTTTCATTCCAAGGCATCTTCAAAAATAAAATACCCTACTCTAAAATTTTACATGCAATCCCACTGAGAAAAAATTCATAACAATAGGTGGGATGGTCATTTCATAATTAAATCCTACTCAAACCCTTGATTGGCTTGAAATGAGCAGTTTCAAAAAATTGTCAATTGCTTCCTTCAAATGTATTGTTAAGCCCTCATAACTGATGCATGAGAGAGTTAAGAGTTGTGCCTAAAATATTATATTATTTTTCTATCAAGGGGCAGTTGTATAGATCCATACAAGTGCAGGAAAGTGCAAAAAAACCAGTGAATTTCTGGAAAACAACATTTTTTTATCAAAAAAACGGATTTCAAAATGAATAAAAATCCTCCCTTCGAGCCAATGGAGGTTGTTTAAAAAAATTTCAATGACAACCAACTCCCCCCAATGCCTATAAATAATAAAAAACCACCTTTGAAAGCTCATATAACCGGTACATGGAAAATGTCTTTAATGACCCTCTTACAACATGAAGATACCAAAAATTGAATCAAATTTCAAAATGGAAGCATAGATTGTCAAGGTGCTCCTACACCACAAACATATCAAAAAATCACAATGCCATTCACTCATTAGTTTTCATAATCACCATCATGGTTATTCACTTTTAGTTAGAAATGTGCTCTGGCCAGCCTAGTGCTTCCATAGTTTGTACACATTTGTCTACATGCTAGGTTAACTTTTGTACACGATGATTGTAAGTATTATTTAAATGAAGCCTTCAATGACATATATTTTTAAATTAACTTTAATGGATACATTTTTTAGGAACTAATATTCGTCTCATTACCATGGTACAAATAAAATTATCCGCCATGCCGAAGAAAAAGACAAACAGGAAACTAACAAACGAAGAGAACGAAACCTTGAAAGAAAAGGAGAGAGTTCGGGTGGCGGCATATCGTGAAAAGAAGAAATTGGAAATGATTGATGAAAACAACCTGATTGTAGAGGAACCTCAACCATCAAAAAGAGAATGGGAATTAGCAGCACAACAAGCACGAATGTGAAAGCATCGTCATAAGACAGATTCAGATACTGTAGTTGGAGACACACCCTTTTTGACAAGTGAATATGAAGGGACACCATTAAGCACAAGCGAATATGGAGGGACAACATATAGCACAAGTGAATATGGATGGACACCATCTACTGCAAGTGAATATGGAGGGACACCATGTACTGCAAGTGAATATTGTTGGACACCATCCAACACATCTCAAGTTGAGAGTACATCATCACTCAAAATTGACGAAGAAGGTGTGCCATCATCCCCATGTGAACCTCAAGGTATGTCTTCTTCTCCACCCTCGATCGAAGGTATGCAATCTAGCCCACCTCAATTAAATATTGATGAAATTCCTAATGTTGAGATGTATGTACCTAGGAGAACACCACCAAGAATTTTGCGTAGAAAGCCAAAGTATTTGATTAATATTGATGATGAGATTTTGCAGCACATGGAAGGTAAGATTTCAACACACACTTGTAGAAGATATTCTGATAAGATTTGGGAACGATTCTTTGAAAGGCTAAATGAGACTACAAGATGTCAACTATTTGTTGAAATGATGCGGGGTGTAAAGTATAGGAACATCATGAAGACTCTTGGGTTGAGAACATTGAATGCATCGAGTGAAGACACTATTGTGAAGAATCTAATGGATGCTTATGAGAGTGTGGGTAAGACCTCACACTCAAAGGATAGTAATGTCACCCAACGTGTCATTACATTGACTTTGGTAAGCTGTCAAACAAAAAGAGCTCGTCTAATTAAAAAGACTACTAAACAACAGGAATTAGTAGAAAAACTTTATCAAGAGCCATTCAAAGGCGTCAAAGAATTGATGGCAATGATACAAATGAATTATGGGTATTCTCGGGGAGACTGTCACGAAAATATAAACAAGTTGTTGAAGCCTTGAGAACACTAATTGAAGAGTATTGGAAGAATAACACAAGTCTATCTTTGAATCAAAGGGATGTGGTAAGAAGGAGAATCGGTAGTCAGAATCGTGAGCCACATCCAAAGCATTTTTTGGATATGACTCAAACCCATTTTTTTCAGAAATTTGAAAATGATTGTCCTCAAATTAGATTTCTCAAAGATTTTTTGAACTGCTTAAACCTTTTTATGTTAAGATAAATCAAACACACACTATTTGTTGTTGTAGACTACATATTTAATTTTCTAACCATTATGATGTTTATCGTTCTATATGTTTAGATTTGCATACTAACGATAATGATGTTTTGCAGAATTGTGGCATAGAAGCCCCACCAAAATCTTCAAGAGAGTTCTTATCAGAAAAATTATGTGAAATAGAGGATGGCCAGATATTCTATAGGACAACATGCTTGGATGGTTCATGCGAGCGTTGCGGTGGCTTCCAACATATTCCAGTATGTCAACATATGGAAAGCATAGATGAGGTGGGACATAAACTAGTAGAGTTCAGGAAGTATAAAACAGTGGCAAATGGTACAAAAGATGGGTCTCAAGTAAAAAGGTGTGATTTGGTTATTGAGAAGATTCCAGTGTACCAATTTATGACTACATTTCGTGACAGTATACTGTCTGAGTATGCAATGAATACCCATAGAGCCTGATGGTTGGACATGCAGTTCAAGCTATGCAAGGACACCGTTCCAATTGGAAGCATAGTATTTGTGGTTGACTTTGGAGATAAATACACTCTATAGCCACAACATGAGGTACAGTCATAGTATTACAACTCCACACAAGTTTTGATATTTGTGCACATAGCATTCATTCATTCATATGATAGTACAAATGATCAAAGGAAGGTATTGAGGGAGTACCACTTTTACATTAGTGATGATCGCTAACATTCTCGAGAGTTTGTGCAAGGCTTCTTCCAGATTTTCTACAGTGGTTTGGCTCAGAGGGGCATAGAATATGATCAAAATATAATATGGTCTAATAACTGTGCAGCACAGTTCAAGAACTCGCGCATGTTCTACTAGTTGTGCAGGATGCATGTGATTACAGGTGTTCAACATATGTGGAACTTTTGTGAGGCCGGACATGGAAAGGGGGAGCATGATGGTGTAGGAGCATGCATGAAAAGAGCATTAGCACGAGAAGAGTTAAAGTATAAAGACAGTGCAAAGTTGACAGATGCAAAATCAATCGTCAACTGGTTTAATGCTTTGATGGGTCCAGGTAATGAAGGTACATCTTCAGTTCATAGAATTTTTTGGTTGATGGATGATACTAACATTGCACAATATGAATATTGTTGTACACTAATAGGATCGAGTGAGGTACACTCTTTCCTTAGCTGAAATGCAGGTTCATGGAGTATCAATACATGAAAGATGGCACGCTTTTGTTCTTCATGTACAATGCAAGCCTAGAATGATTGTGAGTCAGGAGAGTGGGTTGACAAATGGTTCACAAGTTATCTTATCCCACTTCACATGTATCGCCCTCTTACGGCATTGGAACTGACACAGATGGAATCATCGGTTGACTTTGAACACGTATCAGATTTATTTCAACCAGGTGATATATCTACTTTCTCAGTTGTTGAAATTCCATACCATTATCTTACTTTGTACTGTATTCATAATGTTGACAAATTTCAAGAGGTTTTTTGCACATATCAATGCAGGGCATGTTTATGCAATTATTGCATATGAAGACAATGAAGAGGGAACAAACTATTACTTGTGTCGTTGTGTTGAGACCAAAAATTTTTTGGAGGCCCTAGTTATAGATGGAGAAAACATTGAATACCCTACAGGATCAGTTGTGGTTACTGGAACATGGCTTAGAAGGTACCCACATTCAAGTGTTAAACATTGGCTATTTCAGGACTTTGACATGCTTCGTAATATTCTTCATTACTCGAACCTTGTTGTGGCATCCAATGTTCATTTGACCAAATATGGGGGTAGACCTTTGAACAAGATGTTATGGAAGGTCCGTGAGTCTGACCATGAGGCAATACTTGACACAATAAAGAGTAGAGCAGACCCAAATGATTCGTTGGATTAATTTGTAAGTATATGCACATTGGTTCTTATTAATTTATACTTGTATGCACATTGATTTGTTTGATGCCAATGCTATCATCTTCTTTTACACTGATTGGTGTCCCCTTGCAAAAAATGCAGATATATGAGCCATCCAAGAGAATGTCAGCTAGAAAAGCACTGCAACATCCTTATTTTGATGCCTGCATGCAACATCTATAAATGCCTTCCATCTATTTTTATTTCATTTCCATTTTGGATGCTCTTTCTTTTTCTCTTTTACTTTGTGTATTTGTAAGTAAACTACTAAAAATTGATTGATCTTTCGTTGCAGAAAATGTTGATTTAAGAGCCATCAAAGAGAATCTCAACCAAAAAATAAATGCAACATCCTTATTTTGATGATCTTGAAAAATCTCAATTTTGATTTCAAGCCATTATAATAGAGCGTGTGATGCTTAGAGAGGGAATCTCAAGTTACTCATTTGAGGTTAACCTCATAATGAGCACCTATGATGTAGACATTTAAAGAGAATCTCGAATGTATGAGTGACATTGTAAAAGATCTGTGAGAACGAAGTGCCTGAGGCATTGTAATAAGACTTAATTACATAATGAGATATACTCAAATATTGTAAGGTTTGAGTTCATGTTTGGTGTAGTAGCACCTTGTTCTATAAATGCCTTGAATAGGAAAATTTGCAAACTTTGAATTTTGAAATGTAAACAATATGAAAAAGGTCATATAAAGGTCATGTAAACAATTTGCAACTTTTTTTCTACAACTCGTGTGACCAAGCGAATTGTTCCAACACGTCCAAATAGGTATTTTTATGCTAGGCATGGTCCTCTTTCACACCGAAACATGTGGAATCGCTCTAAGCTATGTTCCACCAGATCGATCCCTGAAGGGTCCAAAGTGCAAAATGGCTGCAAAATTTAGCATGCTATTACTTGGATACCGTTACGCTAAGACACTTCTCATCTAATCCTATAGGAAGACCATGGGCCCTTCTAGAAAAACCTCTCTCGATTTTGGCTATCTTGGAGTGGTTTTCTCATGGCGGCAGATTTTCATTTGATGGAAAAAGTGTCAAATTCAAGTTGTGCAAAGTTGCAAAGTGGTGCAACTTTCGCTCTGCAACTCGTATGACCAAAATAACTATTCCAACGCATCTAAATAGGTATGTTTATGCTAGGATTTTTTTTGTTTCACACCGAAACATGTGGAATCGCTCTGAGCTATGCTCTACCGGATCGATCCTTGAAGGGTCCAAAGTGCAAAATCGCTGCAAACTTTAGCATGCTATTACTTGGATAACATGATGCTTAGAAACTTCTCATCTGATACTACAAGATCGTGTTGAGCCCCTCTACAAAAACCTCTCTCGGTTTTGGCTATCTCAGAGTGATTTTCCCGTGGTGGTAGATTTTCACTTGATGGAAAAAGCATCAAATGCAAGCAGTGCAAAGTTGCAAAGTGGTGGTGCAACTTTCGTTCTGCAACTTGTGTGACCAAGCAAACTATTCCAACACATCTGAATAGGTATTTTTACACTAGGCATGGTCCTCTTTCACACTGAAACACGTGGAATCGCTCTGAGCTATGTTCCACCGGATCGATCCCTGAAGGGTCCAAAGTGCAAAATGGCTGCGAACTTCAACATGTTATTACTTCAATACCATTACACTTAGAAACTTCTCATCTGATCCTATAGGAAGGTGTTGGGCCCCTCTATAAAAACCTCTCTCAGTTTTGGCTATCTTGGAGTGGTTTTCTCGTGGCGGCAGATTTTCACTTGATGGAAAAAGTGTCAAATTCAAGTTGTGCAAAGTTGCAAAGTGGTGCAACTTTCATTCTGCAACTTGTGTGACCAAGTGGACTATTCCAACACATCCGAATAGGTATTTTTACACTAGGCATGGTCCTCTTTTGCACCGAAACATGTGGAATCGCTCTAAGCTATGTTCCACGAATCAATCCCTAAAGGGTCCAAAGTGCAAATTGGCTGAAAAATTCAGCATGCTATTACTTGGATATCATTAGACTTAGAATTTTATCGTTTGATTTTATAGGAAGGCGTTGGGCTCCTCTAGAAAAATCTCTTTCGATTTTGGCTATCTTGGAGTGGTTTTCTTGTGGCTGCGGATTTTCACTTGATGGAAAAAGTGTCAAATTCAAGTTGTGCAAAGTTACGAAGTGGTGCAACTTTCTCTTTGCAACTCGTATGACCAAACTAACTATTCCAACATGTCCGAATAGGTATTTTTATGCTAGGCATGGTCTTGTTTCACACCGAAACATGTGGAATCGCTCTGAGCTACGTTCCACCGGATCGATCCCTGAAGGGTCCAAAATGCAAAATGGCCGCAAAATTTAGCATGCTATTACTTGGATAAAGTTATGCTTAGAAACTTCTCATCTGATCCTATAGGATCATGTTAAGCCCCTCTAAAAAAATCTCTCTCAGTTTTCGCTATCTCAGAGTGATTTTCCCGTGGTGGCAGATTTTCATTTGATGGAAAAAGCATCAAATGCAAGCAGTGCAAAGTTACAAAGTGGTGCAAATTTCATTTTGCAACTTGTGTGACCAAGTGGACTGTTCCAACACATCCCAATAGGTATTTTTATGCTAGGAATGGCCCTCTTTCACACCGAAATATGTGGAATCACTTTGAGCTATGTTCCACCAGATTGATCCCTAAAGGGTCCAAAGTGCAAAATGGTTGCAAACTTCAGCATTCTATTACTTGGATACCGTTACACTTAGAAACTTCTCGTTTGATCCTATAGGAATTTCATCGGCCCCTCTATAAAAACCTCTCTCAGTTTTGGCTATCTTGGAGTGGTTTTCTCATGGCGGCGGATTTTCACTTGATGGAAAAAGTGTAAAATTCAAGTTTTGCAAAGTTGCAAAGTGGTACAACTTTCGTTTTGCAACTCGTATGACCAAACTAAATGTTCCAACGCGTCCGAATAGGTATGTTTATGCTAGGCATGGTCTTTTTCCTCACTGAAACACGTGGAATCGCTCTGAGCTACGTTCCACCAGATCAATCCCTTAAGGGCCCAAAGTGCAAAATGGCTGCAAACTTCAGCATGCTATTACTCGGATACCATGATGCTTATAAAATTTTCATTTGATCCTATAGGATTGCGTTGAGCCCCTCTACAAAAACCTCTCTCGATTTTGGCTATCTCAAAGTGGTTTTCCCATGGTGGTGGATTTTCACTTGATGGAAAAAAACATCAAATGCAAGCAGTGCAAAGTTGCAAAGTGGTGCAACTTTCATTCTACAACTTGTGTGACCAAGCGGACTATTCCAACACGTCCAAATAGGTATGTTCACGCTAGGCATGGTCCTCTTTCACACCGAAACACGTGGAATCACTTCGAGCTATGTTCCATCGGATCGATCCCTTAGGTTGGAGGAGTCTAAAGTTGCAAATTTGTAAGTTGCTTAAAGCAACAAATTTGAAATGTAATGGTTACTTGTTTTGAAAGTTGGTTTTTATTTGGTTGAGGGCATGGATCAGTTAGACAAGGGTGTAAAATACTATGTAAAGCCTTGAGAGGCTCGAATGGAGGTTGTTGATGAACTTTTGGAGAAGATAAGATAAGAATTATTCACATTGTTCTCTATTTTTTAAGTTTTTTATACAAACTTGTTGATCTCGTACTTGGTACGACCTCCAGCTTCCTGTATGGTCCCAAGGCTGACATGGATTGAAAGAGGGTTGAGTTCACAAGAACCTATCTCTCATGATAATGAATGGCCCACTTAGCAATCATTGCATGTAGGTGATGCTCATAGAGGTGAGGAACTAGGCCTTCCCAGGAGGTCACCCATCCCAGTACTACTCTAGCTCAAGCGTTTAACCACGAAGTTTTTTCCCCAAGGTTCAACCCACTTAGCTTGCAACCCCATTTGAAAAACCTTCAACAAGTGTTGTGCCTTATGAAACATTCATTATAGAGCCCCTTTAGCTCATCAATTGATAAGTAGGAGGTATTTTCTACAATATGTCAAATTGTGAAATGGCTATCAGGATTTTTATTGTGTAGCTTTCAAGTATAAAATATAATGAGAAGGGGAAATTAGGGTAATCAATTTACGAACTTATTTTTATTATTGAATTACCTAGTGTGGGATTGGTCTATATCAGAAAATTTTGATAATATGGGAGTATACATTTCAAGCATATAATCCGAAAAGGACTCAAAGTTAGATGCATGGGTACAAAGTATCGATCAGGAAAGGCATCCCAATTCTCAAGGCCTATATATCAATGATAGAAAGATTTATATTCAAAGCTAGCACATGATTTTAATTGATTAATTAGAAACAACTATTATATTTATTTATCAAATTTCCATTATCAAATTAATATTTGAATTAGATTTCATATTCAGAAATTATTTCATTTATAATTTGGGGACTTTGTTATCTATCTTAATAATATTGGATGACAAACTTTGTCAATCCAATAATAAATAAATTAAAAATCTATTGATCCAGAGCTCGATTCATTACAGTTGTATTAGAGCGAATGAACCTGCTAGCCTTTGGGTATTGCAACAAATTGAATTTCCATTAGAAGCATGGCAACTGATGATAGTGGTTGGCATTACTCAAGAAGGATGAACATCTTAAAGACATTTGCAGAAATCGGGACAAGTAACCTTCTTGTGGACTTAGGGTTGAAATATTTGATCTACAACATGTTTCACCATTTCTTCAGTAGGATCAAGAACACACATAATGAAGGTGTGTTTGCAGCCATGAAAGATTATGGTTCGAACTATCCAGAAGAGTGATGTTTTATCTCGACCACCCATATCTATACCATGGTTTTTTTGGAAACAAGGATGGGTTCTCTCTTCATTGGCATATACATTATTCATCGATGTGTTCACACTAGTGTTACAAGACTTGGACTCACCTCGGACTTGACAAGCCAATTTTTAACTTGGACTCAAGCTTGGAGCCCAAACTCGACAAATGGAAAAACCTAAGAAATTCAAAGATTTTTAAGGATTTAAAACTTGTTTCATGCACCCTTTAATAAATAAACCTTAAAGACACAATAGCATCATCAAATAGAAATTACTATGATCCCATAAACAAACATACATCAATCACATAAGTATAAGCATTGATAAAATATATTTATATTAACATATAAATTACCTTGAATACACATAACTATAACTATTGAACCATCAATTTAGAAAGCAAATATGGATAGGCATCGATAAAAGATATTTGTATTAACCAAATATCCATGTAGGCATACATAAATATATATCGATATAAGTATGAAATATATGTACAAAATAGCCATATAGGCTTACGAGAATGCCATATAGGCATACAATGTCAAATATGTCCAATAAAAAATATGTACAAAACTGCCATGTAGGCAAACAAAAAAGTTCTTTGGAATCAAAAGTCATTGCTCTCAATGCCTTGGAAATAAAATCTTTCCCTTTTCTTTTCACTCAGATGGCGATAGGTCTATCACTCATTTTTGCTGTGCTCGTGGAGTGCTCTTGCTACTCATCCTAGGGTTAAGTTCATGGTGAAGTTTTAACTGTTACAATAAGAAGTAAAGACATGAATATATATAAATTACATTATAAAAAATGATATATTTGAAAAAATTATCAATTACAGCCATCTCGCGATCTCTCTCCATGAGGTAAATATTCTCATGCCCATGCTCAAGCGTGCTCAAGCCCTGTATAAACCATACAAATAGAAATTAAACTACGTGAATCAATAATGGTTTTATTTTTCACTAACTAACATCTATAACAACAAATGTAAATCAAAATTTACTAATTTGCCTCATAGCTCTTCTGTCAGAGCCATCAAGGATTATATAGCAAATGTCACACCAATATCCATTACCCTCGTCACATTCGGAGGTGTATCGTCTCGAAGCAACTAAAAATAAAACAATAAAATATTCAACGTAATCAACAATGTGCATATAAACTACACAAATCTATTAAGTACTTGATTCATTAGTTAAGCTCTTTATTCTATTACCTGCATGAAGGTTTGAGTAAATCCACCGCCATTGGGAAGTGTTCCATCAAAACCTCCAATATTAGTCTGTTCAACATCCAAAATCGCATATTAAATTACCATTCGTAAAACAATATTATTAACATGCAATAAATTTATAATTGTTTACTAGTTACATATCCTAGCAATAGGTGTACTGCAAAAATAGGTTGGTGGAGGGCTGGTGTATCTAGTCTCAACACTGTGACCTTGCAATTTTATTAAAATCATAAAACATTTTTAGTTAATCTTGCATTTCAAAATCAAAATTTAATAAATTAAATTCAATGAACACATGCACTAACTTTTACCTGACTATCAATGCCATATGCCTCATGCAAAATGTCAGCTACCCTCTCCATCTCCATAGCTGCAGAAAGATCCTGTGTACCAGTCTCTTGAGTGTCGGTGGGGTCATATGAACAAGTAGCCCTACAAGATTGGCACACATGTGTTCGAAGGCCACCACTCGAAGACTCCCCTGGATGGCGATGTAGAATAGGGCTAGTATGATGGATGACACTCTGGGTCAAAGTGTTGATTGCCTGCAATGTCTCTACGTCAGCACTTTCCTTCATGACGGAAGGCATAACAACGTGCTCATGAGGTGGCCTAGCGAGAGCTTGTCTACCTTGCCACGTAGGATCCGACTGTGCACCAGGTCTATCCTGAGCTGACCCCCCACCTCTCCCTTGGAAATCCCTCATATCAAAATAATTTGGGATTTTTTTCAATATAAACTCACTATATAGTTTCCTAAGGAATTATTGTGGGACCTCGCAATTGTTGCACGGTGGGTAATCGAAGACCATGTACCACCTATCATAAAATTGGTCCCTAATTTGTTGGTGGTGGAACCAATGGATAGGAAACCTCTTCGCATTGAGGGTAAGATTTTGATTTGTGCGTGGGTCGGTGAATAATGAGCACAAATCACCTTTTGTAACTTTTAAATTCTTCACATCCTTGTATGATAGTTTATTGGCATAATAATCCCTAACCGCCTGCCTCCTATCTTGCCATCCAGTTATTTGTTTGCTAATTGAATCTACATTTTTTAACATATCTTTTAATGAATTTGCTAGGGTCATTCTTTCTGTAGTTGAACCATTTGGATCACTCAACCTATTGATCAAATCCTCAATTCTCTTTTTGTTGTTCTCAATTTTACTCATTAAATTTTGTTGAGTGCCAAGAGGGGGTTGAGTCATTGGTGGAGGAGGTTGATGTTGTGGTTGATTTTGATCTTGAGGATTTGGTTGGTCTTCATGTTGAGGATTTTGAGGGTTTGCAGGTTGATTTGCATCTCCTAAAAATTCAAACAAATAGATATCAAATTCAACCTAAAACTAACTAATTCAAAACAAAAACCATAGAATCCTTACCTCTCTCATCTCCTTGTCATCGTGGCACCATTGTTGCGAAGAAATGGGGATTTTTGGTTAAGAAATTTGTTGAAATTCTCCTCCTAGAACACGAGCACGAAATTGTGGTGGTTTTGGCCACGGCTGCAAAAAAAAACCAGTCGAAATCCTAATGAGAGATTTGTATTTCTTTTTTTGCTCTTAACAATAAATAGTGCGAGCGCATTATAACACGCTCGCGTTATTGGTTTTTAGTTGTCGAGCCTCAGGCTCAGCATAACAAGCCATAACGTGAGAGTGTTATAACGCGCTCGCATTATGGTTTTCCAAAAAAAAATTTAGCGGGTGTGCACAGAATTGCTACCCATTTCCATGCACCCGCCCATTAGATTTAATTAAATAAAGTTTGATTTATTTAATTAAAAGGGATGATGTTAGATTTAATTAAATAAGGGTGATTTATTTAATCAAAAGGAGATGGCTTTATTAAATAAAATGATTTATTTAATTTAAAAGAAGATGATGATTTAATCAAATAAAGTTGATTTATTTAATTAAAAGAGGAGACTTGAAGAATTGATTAAATAAGGATTATTCAATTAATTGGTTAGTAGGAAGAATGATGTTAGTGAATCAAGATTGAGTGTATGATATCAATCAGGATAATTCAGACGTCTACATTTTGCCCATCTTTGAAGCAGTGTGCATGTTGTGTTGGTTCAAAGAATAACCTTGTCGAGATCAAATTCAAAAAAATTCTAATTTTTTCAGATGCCTCAATGCTGCCCCAACGACAAGAAATATGATAGTATACTGCCCCCTTGAGAGATCAGATGAAAATTTGGAATTTTGGGTGATCCTACGAAAAAAAGACAACAAGGTACCCGACGGGTCCAAAAATGTTCCAAGATGCTGAAAATATGACAAAACACGAGAAAAAGACCTAAAACAAGCTTCGAGTGGGAAAAAATGGGATCAGGGATGCAAATCCCTAGCTTGACGACTAAAATGGGGAAAAAAACCCTAATTTCCATGCTCAAATAGCCTTGGAGGGGTCACTTTCCATTCATTTTTGCATTCACACCTTGAGATTACTAGAGTTTTTGAGCTCTGACCCTCCTATATGATGGCACAAAGAGTGCTTCCTTGACACATTTTTGAGTGAGTTCAAGTCTACCAGTGACCTCCAGGCGTAGTACCAGTGGTATGTGATCCTAACCTGACCTTTGATTTCATCTTTTTGGTGCATTTATTACAATTTGAAAAGTCAAAACCTTTAGCGTTGCTATATAGCGACACTAAAGGTGCTAAATCGGTGACGCTAGGGGTCAAATAGTGTCGCTATTGCTTATTGTGATGTTGCATCATAATTTGGTTTTAGGGTTTCAAAGGTCAAAGGGCGACATCCCAGTTTAATTAGCCTTCTAGGGTTTTGAGTCAAACAAGGCCGTTGGTGCAAATAGTGATGTCACAGCTTGGTTTTTCACTTTGGGTTCTAGCATCACTATTTGGAGTTTGCAAAGAGTGATTCCTTTGCAAACATCGACATATTTTCTGTTTCAATGTCAAAAACTCCAAACGAGGTCCAGTATTTTTTTGAAACATGATGTTGTGGCTTCATGGGTGCAGGAGGATAGAGAGCCTGTGCTTTCATGCGAGCATGGACCCTCGGTGCTGAATAGATTGAGCGGGTTACATGAGCTATTACAAGAGAACCTTAGTGTGATCAGCCTCTGGTACATTGCCTGTGTGCCCATCGTGAGGACTCACCTAGCCATGATGACTATGTTAGCAAAGAGGTGGCACAATGAGACTTCATTGTTTCATCTTCCCACTAGCGAGGTGACTATCACACTAATGGACGTGTGGTGGATATTTCGGTTGTCGATTCATGGTGACCATGTTATTTATGATATGGATGTTGGCATTGATGCATTCTTTGAGATCATGGGGATAGACAAGATAGTCTCCACTAAGGGTCAAATCGATCTCGAGTACTATAGGGGTTGGGTGTCGACCTTCCAGCTAATTGTGGCCGCCATCATTTCAGGACTAGTAGCTCCCGATCGATGAGGTCGATACTTCAGCCCAGGATTGGGTATGTCCTGGGACTAGATGTTATTTCGGAGGACTCTGTATGCATGGGGACTAGTGATTTTAGCCTCACTATATCATGATTTGCATATTTTTTTCATATTGTGATAGCCAGGCGATTGGGACCGACGTACACTACTACACATCTGGGCTTGGGAGCACATCACGGTGCTTGGACTGATTGTTACAGTGGTCAATGTTGAGCCCGATGACCCAACGGTTTGGAGGTACCAAGCTGGCATTACATTGAGACATACTGGGTGGGTCATTCTTCCCCACTGGCAAAGGGTCTTGGATGAGATGACAGTTTTCACTTGGAGACCTTGGTTGCATATGTTGGCCTGGTATGATGATGTACAATAGTTGTTTTATGCCAAGTAGGACAGACCAATGTAGGGGCGTGAGCATACCATTTTTAGTGCTACCTGATAGACAAGGTAGCTTGACAGCTTGGGGACATCCAGGATAGGCCAAATGATCAATATGTGGCCATCTTCACTCGGTCTATCAAGGAGACTACATGGGGTTCAATGATCCCCATAGTAGAGGCAGTCGACAGTTTTAGATAGCTGGTGGCTAGGCCATGGGCATATGTATAGGGACTAGAAGATCTAGGAACCACACGTGCCTATGATGATTGGTTTAGGCCTCTTATCCGTTTGATAGTTCTAGGGGCAGCACCTCTACGACGAAGACCCTAAGGCAAATGGCGTCATATGGATGAGTTCCATGAGCTAAGGCAGATGGGGATGTCAGTTGAGTAGTATGAGCAGATATTTTATGAGCTCAAGCAATATGTGAGCACAGGTTATGATGAGGGTATGTTAGTGCAACACTTTATCAGGGGCTTGAACGCCCGAATTAGTGGGGGTGTTTGAGTGTTTGAGCCAAAAATTATGGAGATGGCGGTGGAGAAAGCTCAATTAGTTGAGGAAAATTTGGCTTTGGCTTTGGCTTTAGGTGGTTAGACGAGGGTTCAGATTGGAAGTGCACCTCCAAAAGGTTTCGGTTCTCATGGTGGTCAAACTCAGTCAACAAGCCCTTCTAGGAGTCACCAGGCACCTGCCAAGGGTGGTCAACAGTAGAAGCACTCACAGATAAAACATAAGAACTCTCAATCTCGACATAATGACAGGTTTCAATTTGAAAGAGATAGGAATGGAGGCGAAACAAGCGTTATCTCTTTGATCAACCAACCCAAAGTTTACATTCTATAGTTAATAGGGGTAGTGTTCAATAGTCTAGTGCACCCCCATGTGGTAGAGATTTTGGTAAAGGTACAGGGTGCTTCTCGTGCGGTCAGCAGGGGCGCATCGCTCAATGTTATCCTCAGAAGGGCACATCCAGATTTAGTCAGAGACCGGTGAATTTAGATCTGACAATAGGGGATGCAGGAAGATCACATAGAGTTTTTTTTGTGGTTGATAACCGTCAGGCTGAGCATCAGGGTACAATAGTTGAGACTTTAGGTGAGTTACAGGGCAATAGCATCTTTATTCTCTTTGATTTAGGTGCTTCAAATTCCTTTATTTCTCCATTCATTGTAGCATGATGTGGAATGGTGGTAGTGAAGTGGGATGATAGGTGGTAGGTCGAGTTGGCCTCCGGTGCTAAGGTCATAGTTGAGTCTCTTATTTGTGGTTGTAGTATGAGGATTGGATCTCTTTGCACCACAATAGACCTTCGTGGTATACCCTTTGTGTCTTACAATATTGTATTGGGCATGGATTGGTTAGAGGCTCACAGAGCAATCATAGATTGTCGTCATAAGTCTATGCAGTGTATCAATGACTCCAGCAGTGAGGTTGAAGTAGTTGGGGTTCAAAGGCCTATTTCTTTGAGGATGATCTTAGCTATGCAATTGAGGAGGTGTATGCAATAAAGCTATCAATTGTTTTCACTGACAGTTAATGATTTGGAGTTATGAGAGAGCCAGGAGGAGGTGTCTCTTGATAGTCATCCTATCCTTAGACAATATGCTGGTTTTTTTTCCTGGCGAGATTCCAGGGATACCACCTAAGTGTGGCATTGACTTTTAGATAGATTTTGTACCTAGAGCTGAGCCTATTTCATGAGCTCCATACCAGATGACCACTCAAGAGCTTAAGGAGCTCCAGTTACAACTTGAGGAGTTGTTGGTGAAGGATTTATTCGTCCTAGTGTTTCTCCTTGGGGAGCACCAGTGATTTTTGTGAAGAAGGATGGGTCCCTTCGATTGTGAATTGATTATTGGTAGTTGAACAAGGTGACAGTGAGAAACAAGTATCCATTATTGAGGATTGATGATCTATTTGATCAGATCAAGGGTGCTAGGGTATTCTCAAAGATTGATCTTAATTCAAGATACCATCAGTTGCACATCTTCGAGCCAGATATCCATATTCGCGTGAGATGAGATGATCTAGAGTTAGTTGTTGTGGTGCATGTTTTGATGAGATGGAGGCACTTTCTTTTGGGGCATCGGTTTGAGATGCACAATGATCATCATAGTTTGCAGTATATTTTTACACATCCTAATTTGAATGCTAGTCAGAGACGATGGATGGAGTTCCTATGTGAATATGACTTTGAAGTGAAATTCATTGAAGGAAAGGAGAGTGTGGTTGCAGATGCACTTAGTAGATGAAGACATGGTCTATCGGTAGTAACTCTTGGTGTGGACTTGAGGAGCCAAATCCTTTTTGTACTTCCTTCATATAGTTGGTATTGAGAGGTGAGGACTGAGGTGGAGTCAGGCAGAGCTTTAGAGGGCGGGTTTGCAGGATATTCCCTTGAGTCAGATGGCCTTTTGAGGCATTTGGGCCATATTTATGTTCCTTCCTCAGGAGATATTTGTACTTTGATCATGTCAAAGGCACATCAGGCACCTTATTCAGCTCATCCGGGTGTCAAAAATATGCACGCTGACCTTTGATAGTTGTACTTTTGGGCTGGAATGAAGAGAGATATCATTGATTTTGTGTCAAGATGTCTGCAGTTTTAGAGAGTAAAGGTAGAGCACCAACATCCTACAGGTATTTTGCAGCCTCATTTGGTTCTGGAGTGGAAAGGGGATATCATCTCATTGGATTTTATTGTTGGTTCGCATGTTTCTTCCCGTTGGCATGATGTCATTATGGTCACTATGGACAGGTTGATGAAGGTGGCTCACTTCTCTCCTATCCAATCCTCATACAATGCTTCATCTATGGCCAGGATTTTCTTGGAGGGTATTTTCAAGCTCCATGGTATTCCTCGTTAGATTATATCAAACATAGATCCAAATTTTGCTTCAGCTCTTTGGATGTCCTTGCAACATGCATTGAGGACTCAGTTCAACTTCAATTCAACTTATCATCCAGAGACGGATGGACATACCGAGAGGTTCAATCAAGTTCTCAAGAATATGCTTTGGATGTACGTCATGGATCAACAATCTCAATGGTAGGATTACCTTTATTTGGTGGAGTTTGCATACAATAACAGTTATCGCAGTTCTATTAGCATGCCTCCCTTCTAGGCATTGTATGGTCGTCCTTGTCAGACCCCGTTGAGTTGGGACTATTTTGAGGATAGGGTTATTTTAGGTTCGGAGATGCTTCAAGAGATGGATCAGTAGGTGTTTCACATTAGAGAACAGTTGGTGGCAGTCTAGGACATACATAAGAAATATGCAAATGCTCATAGGGTTGACTTTCAGTTCTCAGTTGGTGACTGAGTGTTCTTGTGGGTGCGTCTGCAAAAGAATTTGATCCAATATGGAAAAGGCTCTAAGCTCACACCGCGCTTCATTGGGCCTTTTAAGGTGTTGGAGAATATTGGTCCAGTAGGTTACTGTCTTGCTTTGTCGCCCAGTGTGTCGTGCATTCATGATGTGTTCCACATTTTAGTTCTTAGACCTTATTATCTTGATATACCTTATGTCCTTGATTGGAATGCATTATAGGTAGAGGAAAGGAATTTAGCTTTGGAGCCCGTGGGTGTCATTCAACATAGACGACACACTCTCAGGGGATGAGACATTGAGCAAGTTAGGGTCTAGTAGGATCCAAATGACGAGACTTCTGCTACATGGGAGGATACTTCTAGGATGAGAGATTTATATCCATATTTGTTTGCATGCTTCCAGGAGTAAGCCTAGTTGTAGGGGGGAGGATGTAGTGCCCCTAAGTTTACTTTTGTTTTGGACAACTACTTGGATGCATTTGGACATTATGACACTGTTTGATGATACTGCTTGATGATACTCAAACGATTATGACTCTTTGATGCTCTATTATGATGACATTGTTATATCTAATGTCATGATGATACCATACTTACTAGATTAGTTTAATTTTTTATATGAGTTATCATGGATATGAATGTTATGTGTTTTCTATCATGATTTGATATCCGTTATTGTGTGTCGATGTATGGGTGAAGGGGAACAGGGTCGCATCACTTGCTTGTGAGTGCCCTACAACATTGTGACTTTCCCTTCATAGTGTGAGTGATTGTTTTCCCTATGCACATGTTTGACCATTTGATTTGTTGCAGGCTGTAGGTACCAAGCATCGACTCCACCTGAATTGTCAGGTTTGAGCGTGCCTCATACCTAATGGAGGTTGTTGATCTAGAGATAGCATCGGGTTCCCCATGTTGAACCATCATCCTTGTCGAGGGTGAGTGTTTGTTTATGGTTCCCTATTCATGTGGTTCGTCTGAGTTGGTTTGTCATGTTATTGTCATTTTTCCTTCCGATTCATTTTGTGGTTTGATACCTTGGGTATTCGGTTCAGTTGGGTTACTTGCTTGATTGATGATTGATGGGTTTTATTTTAAATAAATGAGTATTTTAATATAATGTGTAATTTTAATAAACACTATTAATGTTTTGTTTAAATTAAATAAATTATTTATAATGTAAAAAAAAAAATCTAAATAAATATACTAATTTAATGGGATTGTGCAAGCAAACAGTATGAGAAATTAAATTTATAAACTAAATATATTATATAATTAATTAAAGTGTGAGCAATTGCAAGTTATGATTTAACAATTATAAAAATAAAACAAGTGGAAGGAGTTGTGGTTTGTGGGAAATATAAAATTAATTAATTAATTAAATTTAGCAAGGATGTAGTTACGAAGAGTGGAGTAAAATAAATTAATAAAGGAGTGGAAGTTAATGGAAGAGGGGATTTTTCATTTTTTTCTAGAGAAAAATCTTATTTTCTATTTTGTCGTGAACGGTTCTTGTTCTAGAAAATCTTCATTCTGGATTTGGGGGTTTTGAAATAGGGTATTGTAGTGATTGTTGAATCTAGAAAGAAGTTGCAATTGCAAATGGTGGAGCTTAGTCTCGACATCAACCCTCATCTTAGCGGCTATTGCAAACCAGGTTTCATTAATTACCTTTAATTAATTCTCTGTATTTCAAAAATGGGCATCCAAATGTATATGTTGTAGGAAATCGAATAAATTCTTGATTGTGATATTCAAAACATTGTATTATTGGTAATGCCCAGTTTATTCTTTTACACCATATTGAGTTTTATTGCACTGTCCTTTTATAATTGTGGAAAACTTGTACTTTGTTGCTTACCCATATTGGATTAGCTTTGGACTGTCATTCTTAGATAGAACTCCCATACGAATAGTAGAAAGAATACATTGATTTCACTGTAATAGTGCTTCTTTACTTGTCTTAAATTTAATTGTAAGTGATATTTGTCAATGCCATACCTGTACAGAGGCATATATTCACTGGCCTTTTTCCTTCTTTATACCATTATGTAGATTTACAATTTGGCCGAATCCATATACCTAGATGACTCGCGCCTTTTTCATACAATGTATTGTAAGTTCTAGAAAATAACTATATGATATTGATGCTCTACTTATAGAGTCTAGACCGTGCATGTTTACGATAAGAATTGGTAACCATTCCATTATCGACTATAGAATGTCCATGCACTAGCTCTGTTTCGCATGTGACAGAGACCTTAGCATATTCGATGGTCCCATACAAAATCACCGTAATCCATTTGATTGATAATGCATATCACTTAGCTCGCGGTATTAAGTCGTTAGAGGAATCAATGCCTTGTATAGGGTCGGTAGATTGATTGACTGCCATTCACCAGGAAGACCGACGCCATGCATGGGGTCGGCACCTTGGTTACATGTTAATTACCAGTCCTATGTACCATAACGAATATAAACAAAGTACTTGTTACCCGTGTGTTTGAAATTTGGAAATTATATGTAAATGATAATAAGATTCATGTGATTCGTGCGCATATACATATACATGGCTGCATTTTCATTTCAGTTGAGTGATAAGAAATAATAATATATATGTATGTATATATATATAAATATAGGACAGCTCATTTATGTTTAAATCCAAACGTTTATGACAGTGTTTAATTTATGAAAGTAAAACCAATATTTATAAAATATATACATATACATATAGGTGTGTAGCTGAATGCATTAAGAAAGTTTTGGTTTTTTTAATATAAGTAATTGCATTATAAATAAAGGAAAGGGAGAGAATTATTGATTAAAATAAAATTAGAGTATGACATTAGAATAATTTAGTTTATGATAAATTAAACGAACCCTTGGAGTGATATTCATACTCATCCTTTTGATTAGTTGTATTGCAAACTATTCAATGTAGAGTTGATGTGAAGTTATGTCCTATTGGGTAAATTACTTGTACAATAATGATGTCGAGGGTAAATGTCTTTTATAGGAGCCCTTATGTTTTTTTATACGAAGAGTCTTCCAGAGGCTAAGGGAAGTGGTTTTTGATGTTGTCATTGTTATCATGGAGTAGATTGATGTTCTTGAGCATTGCACAATGTATTCTTCATTATTCCATTGTGATGTTTGTCTTGCATTCTATTGGTGAGTGATGATCTTTAGCCTTGCACTTTATGTTTTCCCATGTGGTTGTCTATGTGAGTGGGAAGGGTTATGCCTTGCTTTAAATGTTTATGGGAATGAGCTTTGTGATTGTGTAAGTGACCTTGCTCTTATTTTATTGGGGTCTCCTTAGTGTTAGTAGGGGAGTGGCTCTCAACGGGGGTCGGCGCACAAAGTGGCATCTGGGTAACCTATGTGGGAGTCTTTGGTAATTAAGTGAAAACCTAAAATGAACTAGGGGTTGGGTAGTAATACACACTAAACAAGATAAGTTAATGCCTCACTCATGACCCATGTGCTCGTATAGGCTTGGGATGAGTCGAGAAGGCCTAGAATGGAAAAATCAACCGCCTCGTCCTCATGAGGGGCATGTTGATTCCGCATAGGTTTGCATGAGGGGTCGAAGATCGATAGAGGCTACCAAGGTAACCCAAGAATGGGCCATTGCCTAGGAAGATCTATTTGGGTAACCCATGTAAACTATGTGATGACACTCCTCCTACGATAAGCTTGTGTTCCTTTGACTATTGATTCCATTGATGTTGTGTACCTTTGGAAGTAATGTCATTGTTGTTTAATGTTGATCTCTACTTATTCTTTATGTCTTGTCAACCTTGTGTTGTCTTTTGTCTTTACTTGATTGTGATGGTAGGACCCTTTGCTATCTCCTAGCACGAGGGGTGGACCTTTGGGTTCCACATGGTTGGGTGGAAAGTGCAATTTTCTCCTTTGGGTTTCCCTCTTTTGTTTGAGATTGTCATGACTTCTCTTGGATTGAAGATCTTTGTGTTGTACCAGCTCATGTGATTCATTACTCTTGTACTTGTATTATATTATAATTTGATGTATCATGTAATATACATTTGATGTGTCCTCCTCTTGCGTACATGGAGAAACTTCTATTCTCAATGTAATATTGCAACATTGTAACTTATTGTAGAACTTCTATTGTATTTGATCAAGTTAATGATATTGAATGGAATGGATTCTCTAGAGAATTCATTATGATCAATGATGTTACTTGATATTAGCAAGCTGAGATATATATTTAATTCAAATGAGCACTTTGGCTAGTGTACCTTGAGGGCATCTTGGATAACGTGAAGTACTCAAGATTGGATATCTTGAGGAGTGACTTCTTGGGGTTTTTTTATCTTGAGAAATCACTACTTGGGATATCTTATCTTGAGGTACTACGTAATACATTATGGTACCTGAAGGTGGTTCGTGGTGACATTATTGGACTTCTATAAATTTGGATATGGTTAATATTCTTGTTATATACTCTTGTAAATTCAACGTTAGACTCATATTGACTATTGCCTAAGATAACTGAATTGATAGTCTATTATTTATTATTATTGATAGGATATGGATAATTCATAATGCTCATTGGTTTGATTTAAAGTTATAAATCTTAACTCATGTTAATCCGGTTTATGGATCTTAGTAGCATAGTCACGAACCTTAGAGGACTTAGATTTGATCAATGTTAAGTGTTCCTTTTTACAATAGTGTGTTTAATGCACTTCAAAAAAAAATTGTATCATTTTTATGCGTAGTTGTGTGTTATCCTCTAGGGTCCTGCAACGGGGCGTTACAATCATCTTCAATTATATGCTCTTATTCTCCATGTCTATTGATACAAGTTGAGATGATAGAAGAGGACTATCTTCTCCTTTCTCCCCAATATGAGGAGTTGGATAATGGTGTGTCCCTCACTATCACCCAAAGAATTAAAATAGAGGTCTTCCTAAACATGGTTTTATTTCTAATACACACATTTTGGATGTGCAATCTACTTGGTGAAGGCCTAGTGTGCTTAGGAGCTTGATCCTTTGGTTGTGTTTGAGTGGGCTTTTTTGTTGGGTGGATGTTGTTTAGGGGTAGCTTGACTACAATTGTTCTATTTTTTAGCTCTTGTGTTAATTGTTGTCCATTTTAACGAGTTTCAAAGCACCTTTAAAACCTATTTTATTCATATAATAAAAAATTATTTTGAGGTGTTAATGATTATCAAATTTAAAGAAAAAGATAAGAAATTTTGTTAACGTGTGCCATTATAATCCATTCTTTGCTATCATAAAATGCCACTAACCATTAAAAATATATATGTTAATTTTATCAAAAGAATGATAAAAATTATAAATAAAAGTATCCATTTATAAGAATCACACTTAATTTTTAACGCTTTTGTAAAATAAATCTATAATTTAATATTGTCAAACTTATAATAAATATTATAAATTTTATATGAAAGATCATATAAAATATATATTTTTTTAAATTACTCTATATTAATAAAACAATTTGATAAGATAAACTTCCATATGCCTAAAATCATATGAAATATGAATGAACTTTAAAGAATGAAATTATTATAATGTTCATTATTTATGGTTAAAAATTTGATGATTCTAAAAGTATAAATCATTAAATATATTGAAAATAATGTACATAATATTATATATTTAATAAAGAAGAAATTATAATAAAATTAAAAAAAAAAAATAGTTGTGTGTGGGGGAGAGAGATAAAAATTAATAAATTGTTTATAATTATATATTTTGATATATAGAAAAAGTATATAATATTTGTTGTGATATTGATGAGTATATAATTTTTTTTATGATATATTGATTAATTTGAAACTTGATTTGATTTGTTTTAATTAATAAAAAAATTATTTATTTATATTTAACATAAACTATAATTAAAAAGACAAATAAAATCTGAATAATATATTAAAATAAAAACTTAAATCATAATTTTTTAAATAAAGATAAAATAGAGATATCAAATTTCCACAATCCATAATGATTTTGCAATGAAATTTCCGGATTTGATTGAGTGAATTTTTTATGCATCAACTTTTCGGATCACACTCTGTGATCCATCATCCGGATGAAAGCAAAAGACTGCACAGAATGTAAAAAACAAAATAAAAAAATAAATGAATATAAATTTTTCATAAACAAAAATAACATATTTGAACCCACACCCACAATATATTTCACACCGACTTCTTTCATCATTACTATATATTAAGTAAGGTGTTGGGTCACTTTTCTTACCATCCTCCACTCATGATGAAATTAATTTAAATATTATAATATAGTATGGTAGTAATGAGGTTACGAAGGCTATATTTGGGCCTCGCAAAGAATTAGTAATGACTTTTTTGTGCCATCCTCCTAGAAGCTTCCAAAGACCAAGCAAAATGTCAATGGGAAAAGGCACCCACCAAAAGGCAATAGAACATATTCTAAGTCAAATAGATATATTCTTAACAAGGACTCCAATAATGGATAAGTTAATCATATCATGTTGTCTTCATTGCTCATGTCGTTTATGACTAACTTTCCTAATACTTCTAGACTTCCCACTTGGTAATGTTAAGTCTTTTTAAACCTAGAGCTCGCAATTGAATTGTGACCATAGTATAAAAGTGATTGACTCCATCCACAAATCCAAGTCAAATTCTAGTGAACAAGCTTGTATGGAATGTAATGCTCAGACAAGGAATGAAATCCTAAGGCACTATTTGGGTAAAGCATAAAATGACAAGGAATGATGGGGCCACACATTTTGTGTTGGCTCTCTAGTAGTATCCTATTTTCGTTTTGATTGTCAATATGTAACATGTGGACAGGTAACAAACAACAAAAGCATTAGTTAGGTTTGTATGAGGAGGCTTTTCAGTGAGATTCCTAATAAAGGAAGATGAGAATGGCATATAGATCTTAACGTGCCCCCCTCAAAGCCTTTGAAATGGTGTTTTGTGGAGTGGATCCTAACTCCTTTTGCCGACCATTCCACTTTCTTGAAGTGTGGAGATCTATATCATAACTTTCTTGAAGTGTGGAAATCTATATCAAACGGGTCCTACCACAACACTCCACTCACTCACAAAATGGAGATTCACTAGGGCATGTAGTTATCAGTCCTTACAGCTTTAAATGGTACGCATTGACAAATTTCTAGAACATACTTTTATCTACGATTATATAGAAGGTGTGATTTCTTTTTTGCATTTGGGTTGGGTTGTATTGTGACTTAGTAAAGCAGTCGTTATTCTATCAATTCACATATCAAAAGGTTATATGGTACCTTTTAGGCTATTAGGATAATCTAATAGTATCGAGCATAATTATTTCATGATTTTTTTGGTATATTAAGGTATAAATCTATATTATAATATTTTGTCATTATATAAATCATCATTAGATATTTGGTATATTTTTTAATTTGTATATTGGTAAGTGATTTGATTGTTATCAAGGCAATAATCTTTTCTTTATCATATAATAGATCAATTATATTTTTTAATGCAATTCTTTATTTAGCAATAGATACGAAGACACAGGTGAAACACAAAAGACTATATTAAGAAAAGATAAATCAATGGAAAAACTTGACCACATAATAGCAAAGTTCCTTGGAAAAACTCACAACCACAACCTTATCTTGTACTTATACGATTAATCCAAATTTCATCACATGTCCTCAATTGCAAATCCATTTTCAAATCTTTAGTTTTTATCATTGATTATAATAAAACAATAGAATCTTCATACATTGACATATCAAAATTAATAAAAATATGAACTCTTTCCTTCGTTAAATTTATCATTACATTTAAAATCTAACTTGCTAATTTAGATACAAATTATATTAATTATTTAATTAGATTCTAAATTAATATAAAATGTATTTTAATTCCTTACAAATCAATATGAAATATAATTAAAAAAAAAAAAACAAACTAAAAAAATATCTAAATAATTATAAAACACATTACTCAAATATAACCTTAATAAATTTGTGTTTTCTTCAAAAATATGAAAACTAACGTATTCATGATCATGTTCGAACATTTAATATTATAACAAATTACCATAAATTATAAACCACAATTTATTGAAATATAGTGCCACCCAATTTATTAAAAATTAATAAATAAATAAATAAAATTCGTCCAAAAGTAGACAAAAAGTATACATGCCTTTCTTAGACGACATATTTGCCTTGTCAATAATTGTAGTGAACGAAACTCCCAAGTCAAAATGTTTTCTTTCATGTGAGATGGTTGAATGTAAGTGCACAATAGTACTTGTGATATGATGCCCATCTCATGCTTTTTAGTGTAGTCGCCTTCTTTAAAGACTTTCGTTTGAAGTAAAGTATACACCTTGATTTGAAATACTTATGGTAGGAACAAATTCAGCATCACTATTCCTCACAAGATCGCTAGAGAACAATGAACTCAAGAGACTAATTGTTATTTTTGCTAGGGGAATAGAGAAGTGGATATCATAGTCAAACTTGAAAAGCCTTAGTACATATGATCTATTCATATCGAAAAAAAAGGGACTTCCTTTAGACAACCAATCTATCTTATTCTTTGCATGAATGAAAATGTTTCCCATTTAAGTTAGGACAATAGAGTCTTAGTACATGTGATCTATTCATACTTTATAGGTTTTTTTTAAACAACCAACCTACTTTATTTTTGTGAATGAAAATGATTCTCATAAGTTAAGCTAGGGCAACAAAACTTAGATTTTCTTACGCAACAATAAAATATTTTTCTTGTTTCAGTTAAGATAATACAAGTTTGAGTGGTGGGGAAAGAGTACCATATTTTTATCTTTAGAGGCATTTGCACACCAAAAAGGAAGGAGAGTGAAAGAGACCTACGAGGATATAGTAAGCATTGTACAAGTTTGAGTGGTGGGGAAAGAATACTATACTTTCATCTTTAGAGGCATTTGCACATCAAAAAGGAAGGAGCATGAAAGAGACCTCTGAGGATATAGTAAGCATTCATTTTAGTTTGGCATGTAAATTTCAAAGTTATCAAATTTGGGTTTTGATATGAAAATTTTAAAGTTATCAAATATGAGTTTTGATATGGAATTTTAAAGATATGAGTAATAATTTTGAGGTTTGTTTATATAATGTTTTAGCTATTTATTTTTATTTTTATTAAAAGTAAAAAATGAATTTTAAATGGATTTAAATATTTTACAATAAAAAATAAAAATATTAACTTTTAATAATTTTGATATGAAGTTTTTAATGGTATCAAATGTAGGTTTTGATATAAAATAAGAAAATTTTGAAGTTGATATTTTTAATTAGGGTTTATAATAAAATTTTATCTCAAATAGTTGAAGTTGTTTTCAACACAAAAATGAACAATGTTATAAACATTGATATGTTATTATTTATTACAAATTGAGATGTCTTGTGGTATCTTATAATTTTAATATTATATGTTAGAATTACTATTAAAAAGTATCTCTATGGTTATAAGATATTCTTTTGTTAACTACTGCTAATTTTTATTACCTTCACGAATGTGTGACAGTGAAACTTGCACATTGATGTCCATTTTATGTTTTGGGTCCACGACAATTAAGTCACCCTTATCCATCTTCACACATTCCAAGAGTCTAAGATCACCTACTAAATCCATCATTCACTACCCTAGTTTAGATCCATATGTGCAAATTTGAGACAAATTACTTTTGTGGGCATGAACTTGAACCCCAAACTTTAAAATTTAAATTGGGCACATATTCCATTCCCTTACTAGTAACTATGAGCTAATTAAAGTGCAAATTATTTCAAATTACAAACTAGGGTGGTGTACTTAAGGACTAAATCATTTTCATTTAGTAGTTATGATTTAGGAATCTATTGAACATATTTTATTTTATTTTTAAAAGGTAAAAGTGTTAGATAAACATTGCATCAATATCATATGAGAATATTGCATGCTTTCTTATTGTATTCAATCTTGGTTCATTAAACCATTTAATCACTTTACTTAGAGGCTTGACCAAGGAGAACATGACTCTTGCTTAGCAAGTTCTCAAATAGTATTTGTAAAAACCATTTTCTAGATACTAATGTAGCATATCAAGATATACCTTTTCTAGCCATTACATTTCTACCAATTATTTTTTGCACAATAAGTTTAGATCTGCGTCAATTTTTCTTTCATATGTGTGAAGTTCATTTTATGTGCTTGGAGCTTAGTTCTATAGATGGAGAATTTGTTTCTATAGGAATGGAGTTCACTTTCACACACACAAAGATTAGTTATGCAAGGGTGGATTTGAACCAAGAGTCAATAACCTTTTTTTATCAATTTAGGGTCATTGTTAGATATGTATAGATTCTTGGGTATAGTGAAAAATAATTGAATGACATCTATGATAGTGTTTCTTCATTGAATTAAGAGTTAAGCACCCTTGCATTATTTTATTTAATTTTTATGTTAATTATAATATTAATTGCATTATTCGATATGAGTCCCAACTCCAAAATCTAGGTCGATTTATTTATTTAATTATTTTATTTATTCAATTAACCTATATCATTTATGTAAGAGGTGTATTTCCCTCATAAAAAATGTATTTCAAAGTTCAATATCATTTACATGATGCAATGAGACTAAATTTTATATTTGTAGCACCCCTTCGTTTTGCTCATATGTTTAGACAATGTGTTTCTCTGATATGCTTATGTTTTCTAATAGTATTTTTATTTTGATAGACCATGATATTATGTTATTATTTGATCGCTAACTTTGGAGCGATGTTGGTTTTTATATTATGATGTGAGAGTACATTATTCTGATGTTTATTATTATGACATGCTTTCTGATTAGCGTAGTGTTTATTGGAGTTACTATTGTTATATGCTCATCTATATTTTATTAATGTTGTAGATTCACCAATTTGATGTGCCATTGTATTAGTGAAGGGAACGGGATTGCATCACTCGCTTGCGAGTGCCCTACGATTTTGTGATTCTCTCTTCATGGTGTGAATTCTTATAATATATATATATATGCATGTTCGACATATGCTTTGATTATAGGTTTGCAGGTACAGGACATCGACTCCACCTGGATTCACATGTTTGAGTGTGTCCATTGCCCAATATTTAGTTGATTGGGAGATAGTAATTGGGTTTCTCTTGCCAAGCCACGACCCTAGTCATAGTGTGTCGTCAGTTTTAGTTGGTCACGTTTTGTTATCATGTTTTCCATTTTTCCCTTATTGTTATTTATGTTGCAAGGTATGTTTAAGGGAAATTAATGCTTCTAAGTTTTAAGTGTTTATTTAATTATTCTGGATTATTGTGTTAGAAGATTGTAATTTAATTTAATTTATTTATTTAATTTGTTTGGTAAAATGATTTAATCTTGTGATTAAATTTATTTTATTAAGTAATTGAATTAATTGAATTAAATTTAAATTAGAAAATACTATGTGATTTTGAATTATTAAAACGCATTAATATCTAGAAAATATCTAGAGGGATTTGTTGTTAATTGATTGTGAAGATTTTTTTTTTTTTGGCATGTGTTGGGAAATTTTAATTATGGTTGTTGGGAAAATTATTTCACGGAGAGAATAATTGTTGTAATAGAGAGAGGTAAGAAGTTACTTCACAGAAGAGGAGAGGATATTTTTGGGGAGGTTGTTAAAAATTAAAAGGGGGTTGTTGAATTTGGTTGTGGAAATTTGGGGAAGGATAATCTCGAGAAAAATACTAGGGCTTTGGATTTGTGTTGTTTTTTTGGGAAGAAGCTTTGTTTTATTTTTGGGAAGAAGCTTTGTTTTGTTTTCAGGAAGAAGCTTTATTTTTCTGGAGGAAGCTTTGTTTTGTGGAAGAAGCTCTACATCAATCTTCATCTCCTCAAGCGTCTGGAATTTGGGTTCCTTTATTATTTAATTTAATTTCAATTTGGAAAGGCAATTAGATTAAGTTGTGTTCTAGAAAAGATTGTTTGTACCAAGATTAGAAGTTTTGAGTTTTTTGTACAATAGAAAGAATGTCGTGTTTGGAAATTATGATAAAAGCCTCTGTAGAAATTATTGTAAGTTTTTATTTTTTTTGAAATTATAAATTGTTGGGGAAGCTTTGGAAATTCCTGTAACAATGGAAAACCCAGAAGGTAAACAATAGGAAACTGAAAACCTCTATTGGGAAGGAATTAATATTCTCTATAGATTTTTGTAGAAAACCTCTCGGGAATTTTTGTAAATGTTATTTGTAGAAAACTATTTATCTTCTTCTTATTAGATTTGTTTGCCTAGAGAAGTTTGAAAAACCTCTTTGTAGAAATTGAGAAACTGTTTTGTAGAAAATCTTTGTAAATTGGCTTTTCTGGTGAATTCGTGAAAACTTCTTGTAGCAAACTATTTGTGAAAATAATTTTCCCGACTAGAGCAATCGATCTGATAAAATATATATATATATGTTTTGAAATATATACCATATATACATTAATAGATTCGGATATTTTATAGGGTCTCTGTAAATTTTTTATTTGAAAACCTGATTGGAAATATTGATTTTGAAAATCCGTATACGAATTTTCATATAAATCGCAAGTTTTATTTGGGAGATTTATTAAAGTGTTTTGTGGGGATGTTGTGGTCCCCCACAACTGACTCCCATTGGGGAGGAGTTGGTATTGTGGGGGTAGTGTTGGGTGCTACCCACAGGTCGTGCCCTCCCCACCATGGGGGTTTCGACTGTGGAGACACAGTCGCACCCCAATACAATTATAAGTCGTGCATGTGTAAACTTTATCCACCTCATTATATTGTGATTTACTTTTAAGTTTTTAATTTATAAATATATTATATATATACTATATATATATATATAAATAGAATATACTATATATATATATAAATAGAATATACTATATATATATATATATATATATATATATATATATATATATGTATATATTTATTAAATATGTATTTAATTTGGCTTTGAAAATGGTATTTTAGTTTAAATAATTAAATAATATATATATGTATATATACTTATATATATTTTTAAATATATTTTTATTATAGGTGCATGTTAAATGCACAATTTGATGATTTTAAAATGGAAAGATGTTAAAGAAGAAATTGATACTTTTTTTATTTAAAAGTAATTGAGGAATTGAAATAACAGATAGATTAGATTTCATCTACTGGTAATGAAAGAGATTATATTAAATTAGTTTATTTGGGCAATATATTACAGTATTTCGCTGAAGGGAAATTGGATTTAGGAAATTTGAAAGGTAGATTTATTTACTGTTTAAATTGCCCTTTTGAATGTGATTTCTTTTGTTCTCATTTTTTTTGGGGGAAATTGGTTAGAAGTGTTAGTCGTTATTTTGTAAGTCTTCTAGATGAGGTATTTTAACATTTGGGGTTGTTGTATTTTATTATCAGCCCTTTGATTTCCCAATTAGGTAGTGTGTATAGTTTTATTCAGTTAATCACTCAGTTATCACGAACGGGGATGTGTTGCCTCTATGTTTAGAGTGGAATTTGTTATCTGGTTTTATGCACTGTGTTACCCTTGGGTGTTGGTTTTGATCTTTATGTTGTCAATAGAGGAGTGGCTTTCGTTATCGGCCATAGCCCTAAAGAGGTAAACCGGGCAACCTATCGGAAGTAGTTAATCAAGTGAAAACAATACTTTAAAGTAATTAGGGGTTTGAGGTAGCATCTCATATTAATTCAAATAAGATTGCCTCACTCATGGACTCAACTACTTGTTTGGGCTTGGGATGAGTGGGAAGTCCTAGAATGGTGAAGGCCAACTACCTTGTTCCTTTGAAAGGTATGTTGACCCCGCATGAGTGAGAATGGGGGTCGGGGATCGGTTGAGGTTTCTAGGGTTTCACTAGAAAGGGGGTTGATAACCTATGAAGATCCACATTGGGTAACCCATGTCGAGCTTGTGTAATGACACTCTGCCTATGACAACAGTCTATGTGTATGGTACAATTGACATACTATAGAAGTAATGTAACCATTATGTTAGTGTTGTACTTGTATTTGATTAGTTCAGTCTTGTGATAGCCTATGTCTAGAGGTCGTTGGTTTGTCTTGGAAGCCTTGTTACTATCTCCTAACATGGGGGGTGGGCCTTTGGGTACCACTTGGTTGGGTGGAACGTGCACCTTACTCCATTGGGTTCCCTTCTTATGTTCGTGATGGCGGGATCTTCCAATTGGAGAGCTCGTGTGTACTAGTTGATATTTTCCATTCTTATGATTTATTGTATTCAGTTGGATACTTTGTATATGTATCACTCCTCAATTGTATTCGCGGAAGATTCTTGTAATTTGTAACATTATTGTGTGATATTCCTCATTCTGGGAATGAGTTTTGTAACATTATCTAGAATGAATGCAATCTATTGATCTTTTATGTACTTCTATCTTATGTGATGTTTATTGCTTTGGATGTATGATCTTTAATTCATGAGTAATAATTTATATGCTATGAATGATTTATTGTTTTATATTATTAGATTTAGTTGTAAGCTTAGTCGTGTACCTTAGAGGATGTATGTGTTAGTGTAGTGTACTTTTCATGTTGTTAATTACACTTTTAAGAAAAAAAAATGTTCGCTTTCGTTGTAGTTGCATCTTCCTCTAGGGTTACGTGGTGGGGTGTTACAATATCCCCTTTTAATAATGTCAAATTAAAAAATTTGTTCAAGAAATTGTGTAGTGGTCTAATCCATTGGTTGACTATTCCAAGATCAACTTTAATAGACCTTTGAAGGGTAATCTTGGCATATTTAGAGTAGGGATTGAAAGGAATCAAGGTACATGAAATACTTCCTACACTAATATTTTGAGGAGAGGTTGTGGAAATTTTAGTCTTTTAACAATTATAGAAAGAAGAAACACATTTAAACATAAAATAAACAATATATACTATAACACAAGTGTACACTGGGAAAACACTTTCTAGAGAAAAACCCCACACTCTAAAGAATCTCAATGTATTATTTAGTAACTCATGGTTACAATACACTTATAGAGAAAGTCTTCATAGGATTATCAACAACTAGAGATATAGAGGAATTAATATAGCTTAATAGTGACTACAAAACTTTACACACAAGCTCCATCTCAAGCACCTAATAGATCGGAGATACAAAACCCACAACCATCAAGTTGTAATTCAAAACTCGTGAGCTAAAACCACTAAAAATTGGTGCCTTAATTATTCTCCAATAAAATATTCCTTATGATGTGTAGTTGGTCAATCTAGGTGTAACTCTCCTTTACAACTCTTTTATGCATCCAACAAATTTTTACATTTCTTATGCAAAATTTTAGTGGTCATGAATTTTGATCTGGTGGGTCAGTTGAGACCTTTTAAAAAATCAAATTAATCTAAGAGATTTATGCAACATGAACCTCTATAGTGGTTTCAAAGAATTAGAAGTATCTATTTTGGCCATGAACCAGCTTTATATCCCCAAAATTGAGTTTTTTATATATTTAAAAATAAAACTTTTTGTAATCTTAACATTAGGAGCAAGGTAAAAAATTCAAAATGTGCATCGGCGGGAGTGTCGCGAACGACTCTCTGCAACGGCCCGATGGCTCGCAAGCGTTTGTGGCTAGGGTGTTGGTTGTGGCTGGGGACCATCCATCTGGGGGTTCTTGCGTTGTGGTTTCTCTCTTTGCTGGCATTGGGGATCCTTTTGTGCCCCCATTGTCAGGCTCAGTGATTCCGACCTCCTCTAGGATTGGTGTTGTCGATAGTGTTCTGGCTTTTGTGTTTGATGCAAAGGTGCGTGTTGTCCCTAGTCTTCCTATTGGGGGCTCTCGTCCTTCCCCTGCCTCAATGCCTGTGTTGGGTCCTGTTGGTGGGTTTGCTACCTCTGGTCCTCCTGCTGCAGGGGTTTTTGTGGGGAAGGAAAAATCCTTTTCTAATGCTGCTAGGGTATATACTCGGCCTCCCTTGAGGACTATTCCTTGTGCCCGGGACTCCCCGGTGGTGGTATGTGGTCCTGAGATAGTAGAAAATGAGGAGTTTTATTTGAAATCAGGTGTGGGATGCAGATTCAATGGGTTGTGGCCTTCCCTCCTGGACCTCCATGACTGGGTGGAGGCTTCTTGGAAGCCTTTGGTTGCTGGGGAAATCGAGCTCTACCCTAGCGTCGGGGGCTTCTTTAATGCTAATTTTGGCTCCCCTCATGAGCGAAGTTGTGTTCTGGACAGAGGATGGATATGGGGCATTCATTCTTTGTCCATCAGGCCTTGGTCTCGATCTTTCAACCCCCTTACGGATCCGTTGAACACCAGGCCCGTCTAGGTCCATCTACCTAACCTTCCTCTCCAGTTCTGGGAGGAATCGTGCTTCGAGGCCATTGGCAATTCCATTGGTCGCTTCTTATTGGTGGATTCTACTACTAGGGAGTTTGGGCACACCACGGTTGCTTGGATGTTAGTCAATTTGGACATCTCCAAACCTCTCCATGGGGATGTTGTTTTGCTGGTGGAGGACAAACCATGGAAGTAGCTCTTTTACTATGAGGGTCTCCCCTTTCGGTGTAGGAAGTGCTTTTTGGTGGTTCACTTGGCCTCTGCTTTCCCTCAGGCCCGCCGCAAGGGCACTATGAGTTGGTGGAAAGATGCTCTTCTGGATCACCTTACGGTGGGTTCTTCTTCAGAGGTTGTTGCTCCTCTTCTAAACCCCTCTTCTTTGGATCCATCATTGGACCATTCTGCTGACACTATTGTGCCTGACCTTGCACCTGTTGTCACTGCTCTATCAGACCCTGTCCACCCTTTGTTGGGTGCCTCTACTATTGATTCTTTCTCGGCTGCCTTGTTGCCAACTCCTTCACTGCTTGGTGGTCCTGTGGTGCCTGAGGTGGAGTCGATCCCCTCACCGTTCTCTTCGATTTCTGCTTGTGAGCCTCCTTGGTCGGTTGTTCTTAGGAAGAAGAAATATGTGTCTGCTTCTCAATCTCGGGCTCGTGGAGCCAGCTCTGAACCCTCTATGTCTGGGGTTGCTTAATTTCTTGTTTCAGCTGTCTGTCAATTGGTTTTCGATAGTTGTCTGTCAGCTATTTTTGGTTGTGCCTATAGTTCAAGTTATGTTTGAACTATGTTTTCCTTTGGCCTTTTTGGCCCATTGTGAAGGGTACGACACCCTGTAAATGCTGCTTAACTTTTCAAAAACATTAGGAGCAAGGTTGAGACACCTTCCCAACAAGGATAATCATTGAAAATGATTAAGGATGCCTTATAACTAGGGGTTCTTACTAATTGAATATATATACAAATAATAAAGAAAAATGGAATGTTGTGATGGAAGGAATCAATCTTGCTTAGGAGCTAGGATGTAGAAGTTAATCATATAAGGTAGCTCCATGGAATTTATCCAAGGTTTGTCTAAAATGAGTTACACTAACTAGAAAGCTAAATTACTAACTTTTGAATCCTTGTCGTGTTGTGATGAATTCAAGGAGATCTTCTCTCAATGTTATTGTGAATGCAACTAAGAAATTGATCTCATAGAGCTAATAATCAAGTGGATCTTTCCCACTTTCAATTTTGATGGTAGATAATTCAAAATCATGGGAGGAGTTAGATACAATTATTAAATTTAAAAATCAATAATAAATACCTCTTAATTTAGTTGGGTCATTATTGGGTTATATTTGATAGTTCACCCTTCACTTTAATTAGAAGGTGTGCGAGAGATTTAGTGTGATATTCCCCATGAATCTAAAGTAATAATATTTTAATAAATTGGAGTTTGTGACATGTGTCAAGGGTGTTGAGAAAGGTTCTTAATTGGGGATCATCAAGCGACA
This sequence comes from Sequoiadendron giganteum, assembly GCA_007115665.2. Classification (NCBI taxonomy): domain Eukaryota; kingdom Viridiplantae; phylum Streptophyta; class Pinopsida; order Cupressales; family Cupressaceae; genus Sequoiadendron; species Sequoiadendron giganteum. Next base: position 554,032,418 of record CM021100.1, on the reverse strand, counting down.
TGTGGGATGTAGCTTTAAAGGTAGTGTAATTTTCTATTTTTATTGTTGTATTGTGGGATGCTTTGATTTTGGTGCTATGTTGAGCCTATCTTATGGTTGTCTATAAGGTTTAATGGTAGCAATGTTTTCCTATGGGTTTGTTTAGAACCTTTATGTCATGGATTTATTAGGAAGGATTTGAAGCCTCATGATCCCCTCCTTCATGACATTGTGTTATAATAGGAGGCTAGATTTCATCTTCAATTGTTCAACATGTAGTTCTTTGAGCTTAGTAAGATGTATCTTACCTAGTTTGATGGGATTGATGATTCTAAGAAGCTACAGAGTAACCCCCCCACCATTCTCAAGGAATTTCTCATGCATTTAGAGGACAACACGATATATGAACATGGTTAGTACCAAGTTCACAACTTATTTCTTCCCAAGGATTCAGTGTGTAGCCTAGGTGTAGATAAACATTGCTTGGTAGTGATGCTTTATTAAATCCTATTTAAAGAGGAGACTCATAAATCTTGAATAAGTTGTTTCTTGTGGCAAACTAATAACTTTGAAAGACTTGCACTCATTTTTTCTAGACCTGTAATTTATACTCTAGAATATATTGGCTATGAATAATGATGGGGCCCTCAAGGTTACAAGTGTTGTCACTCATTTGCAACTTATGGATTGTGATCCTCTTCATTCTACTTGACAGATCATAAGCTATTTTTTGGGGTTAGATTCTCCCAAATATCTATCATAAATGATGAAGGGGAAAAATATTTGGGTGGCATTAATCTCTAAGGTGAGTATGCCATCTAGTTGTTAGTGTGGTGTAGACAAGTAGGGGCATCCCCTATGTAATGTGTATGGTTTTTCTTCTCATTTAGCCCATCCCTTAGCCTTCGTGTTTGGTTTTGTTAGCTCTAATATTTCTTATCAACATCTAGATTCATGTTTCCTTTATTAGGGATCCATCCCAATATTTTGTGCCATGTTTGTGTGTTATTTTAGTTTTACTTAGGTGAGGGACTAAATAGAAGCCCCTCATAAATTATATGAAAAAAGAGAGCCTAGTTTTAGAATTTATTAAAACTTTCTTAAAGTTAATGGTTTATATTTTAATACCTTTTGTACAAGATACTTGGTGGATAGCTATTAGAATGACATTTTTTTTGTTTTTTATAATATACATATAATGGAGCAATACAATCAATCACAACATTGAACCTAATAGTGGTATCATAGTAGGAAAGATGATTTGGTAGCTTTTAGTAATTTTGTGTTTGATCCTATGAATGATGGTCTCTAAATTATTTTGTTTGTGTCTTAAGTTTTTCTAAGTTTTCTTTGCTCCCTTACTACTATGTTTTTCAACCATTCCTCTTGATATCCCTAATAGTATTTTTTAGTGATGTTTTTGTTATCAATTTTGTTCCTTGCCATCAATTTCTCAAGTAATTTTTCATCATGATTATCTTTCTCTTGGCTAAGATTAAGTGGCACATGAACCCTATGTAATTTTGCAAGCACCCCAACATGATGGTAGTGAGAGCTCAACATCAACTCACAAGTCTTTGTTGTTCAAATGTAATCCTTTATTTTATGTCCTTTTTCCATGGTAGTTATATGGTAGGTAAGTGATCACTAGGTTCACCCTTACAACTATTATTAATCATTTTATCATGGAGTGCCCCTACCATTTGTTTATACTTCTCATGACCACTTTGTAATTCATAAATGAAAAACTAACAGGAAGGTGATGGTAGGTAGTAAAACTTAATTTTAAAGCGTATGTAAAATCTAGGACTACTTGTATATGAACATGTCTAAAGCATTTCTTCCCACCCACCACATAATCTCTAAAAAAAACCCTTGTTTTCCCATTATTTTCCTCTATTTGTAAATTATAGCATGAGGTTCATATTTCTACTACTACAACTATGCAACAAGTGACAAATGCAGAGCTCTCATCATAGTGGCATGTGTGTTATTGTAAATGAACATACCTTGTACATTTCTTGGTTTTGTCAATTTTGAAGACTTTGAATTACTAGACGAGACAATATTTCTGTGTTGTAAGCAATCTTTAGTAGTCTCGTTATGCTTCACAAGGTTTCATATAATTCAGGATTTCAATAATACAAACTTTTTTTAGAAATTTCATATAATTAGATATTTGAGATAATATAAGCAATTATGTAAATTTCTCTTAGTAGTGTAGGACGATCTTTATGACATTTGGTGGGAAGATAATAAGATGATAAATTTGTTCAAGACTATAGAAAATATTTAGTTCACAACTTCTACCATCCACGATTATTTTTATCTTTCCTCTTTATCATTAAGTATAATCTTTATATAAAATGTAACATAAATTCTTTCCCAAATCTTAATTGAAGAACTTAAAATTAAGAATGTATGTTAAAATTAACCCCATTGTATCTTGTGTTTGATGACATAGAATGATCCCTTGAATTTTGAAATAATAAAACCATGTCTCCCTAACTAAGACTTAGAAGATGTGAGGAGTTAGACCATGTGGAGGGGATTGATCTTGAATTAGATCAAGTCATTACAATTCAATCCCTACAAAATTTATTATCTATGCTCAATTGTTGTAGGCACAGAGGTGCAAATACTCCATAGTAAACTGCTTAATCAGTGAACCCATGACTGTGCGACTAAAATTTAACTACCTTAGTGACCAAACGACCTAACACTTAACTATCATATGGAAGAAACGTGAAATGGAGAATTGCATTCCACTGACACAGACTTGTGAACTGAGAGTGGCCCCTTACTACCACCATGTCAGGTAGTTGACCAAAGTAACCCCAATATGCATGCTGCTTACAAGCAAGCACAGAAGTGATTGCCAAAAACGACGAAAATGACACATTTAGAAATGGGAGGAAATAATTTGTTGGTCGGTCGAGGAGAGAAAGCTTGATTTTTTCCAATAATGTCAGAGGTTTCATAGATTGAATACCATGTTTTACCAGTGAGTAATGTATAGACTAGGAGTTGAGTGAGATCCATTTCAAATCAAAACTTCCTGCATATACACAAAGCCCCAGGGACATATAATGTAGGAATTTGTTGTAAGGTGGGAGAAGCCTCACGCCTTTGAGTGAGGCCTTTGAAAACTACAAAATATGGGTTGTATTATGTACTTTGTAAGGTTTTATGAGAGATGTGATCATTAAATTTTAATTTTTGAATCATTACTAAGCTTTTCAAGTATCTCATTTTTTATATTTGTTGTCATAGGAGAGTTGAAAGTTAGATAGGAAGTTCATACTAAAGATAATGGAGAATGTAAGCGAATAAGGATCTATCATTGTCAAATATGGTTTGATAATTTTTTGTTAGATCATTGGTGTCGATGGTACGTGTTTGTCTATGTTTGCAACTTTGTTGTCACTTTGGAGATGGATAGTGTGTGTATGTCCCTATCTACATTTGTTGTAAGATCATAATTGTTGTCAACGTTTGTGTCCTTATTTGTGAATTTTGGTGATAGATAGTGTGTTCTTATCCATATTTGTTGTAAGATCATAATTTATCAACAAAGTTTCCTTGTTTACAATTTTGGTGATGGATAATATGTGTTCCTATCCACATTTGTTGTAAGATCATGGATTGAGTTTGTCCCTATCTTGGTTGAGAGTTTAGTGAGGCCATTTCTACTTATGTGAACAGCTGAATTTTTCCTTGTTTACGTTTATGTAAGTCATATGTTATATTGTGTATTCTAGTCCATAAACTTTTAAGTACTTAGTGAACTATTATGTCTTAGTTCAACAAATAATTATTTGAACTATTTTGTTAATCCTAATTAAATTATTAGTACACTTGCCTTAATTTGAAACATAATATAATAAGAAAAATACTAAAATTTATTGCATCATGTTTAACTTATAATTTATATATTATAATATTGCATATAAGATAAAAAGTGAACAACTGATAAGCAATTATCAAAACTACCACCTTTATGATCATTTTAGTGACTAAAACTTCAATTAATTAATATTTTAATGTAAGCCCAAATGATTTGAATGAAGATAAATGAAATTACAAACATTTTTCTCATATTATACTTACACATATCACTTACATATGTATATATTTTAATTAATGTGTGTATATATATCCTTCTATATTATAAATAGATTATTGATAATTTTCAAAGTTTTCCACCCAACTTGTTTTGGATGCCAAAGGGTGGGATAACCACCTGTAGATTGTATTAAAAGGGGGAATTAGATTCTACAGAGAATATAACCTTGAATTTTTATGTACAAAGCATAACCACAAAAACAGAGCAAAGGTGGAGGTATATAGCCATCAAGGGCTACCAACAGAGCTTTTAATTTCCTCCCCCCAAAGACTGAGGGGAAAAGGAAGCCTTGGGAGAAGCAGAGAGAGAAACATGATTTGAAGTTACAGCTGAAGGAGAGAGAACTGAGGCATGGAAAAGTAGAAACTAGATGGAATTGAATAGTTCTGCAGCCTTACCACATGTGAAGCTTCCCAACTTGGCAATGTGGGATTTCAAGGCTTTCCAAAAGTCTTTCTCAGAAATATTATACAGACCTGATTTCATGGTTTGAAAGACACAGCTGAAAACTTCATTATTTTTAAGCAATTGAAGAGGAGAAATATCTCCTATCTGTGCTAAGCCCTTCAAAAAAAATGTAGTCAGCAACTACTGTTGAAGTTTTTCCTTAGAAAGCATGACTGGGCATAACTAAACCCCAGGTGATGCACGAACCAGTTAAAACATAACCCAGTTTTGCACTATCATAGGGTCTGAGCTCCATCGGCTCCCATTTGTTAGGGGCAATATCAATCCTTTTATTTTTCATGCCTGACTTCATTTTGATTGTGTTAGAAAGAAAACAGGATGTAGAGGAACTGAGAGAAGGCCATGAGATATATGAGCAGCCCTTTACATGCATCAAATAATAGTTTCCAACTTGAATGAAGTTTCCTTAATTATCATACATTAGTTATCACACATTTGTCTAGGAAAGGATGTCACTCAGCTGCATTTAGCATTGAAGATATAACCATCATCAGAGATTCAATTTGATTTTGAGACGTTTTAGTTGTACTCAATATTAAATAACACATAGGTTCTAAGGGAAGATGTCAGAAAAATTTGAATATTTTTTAGACTGCAGGAATCATGATTTATTGTCTGCAACACAATGCTTTAGTCAATCGAACTAGGCCCTCTGTCTCAGAAAAACTTGATATTTATCTTTATGAAATTTTCAATTATTAAAATAAATTTTACATGTAAATAGAAAACAATATTTCTATGATTAAATGATAAAGATGAAAAGTTTATATAATATTTTGAAATATAATTATATTTTCATTTTAGGTGAATTTCTGTTGAGAAAATTTAAGTTAAAAGATTTGTAAATTAAATTGAGAGATGCGATTAGGAGGTTAAAAGTTGTAAGTTGCAATTGAAAAGATGTTGAATTCTTGTACTTGTTTGTTATGTTAGTTTTGAAGCAAACAAATTAGTCTTGTGTGATGAAGATGACCTTAAAGTGATCTAAAGCATTTTAAGGAAAAAAAATAAGGGAAAAGATGAAGAAATTGTGTTCCTTTAGTTGGTGATTAAACTATCAATTAAAGGAGGTGCTTTCATGATCATATCAATTATTTATAACTTTGGTTTATGTAAGAAACAATTTTATAATATCCCTTATGTTTACATATTCAATGGGTTGAATGAATGAACAATTTTATATTTTTTCTTTGTGGGGGTAGAGTAATGACTACAAATGACACCTCTTCTTATTCTAAACAACTTTTCATATAAAATTTCATCATTTGAAGATGGAAAATATATAATTTTTTGAAGGAAATTGTCCATAGGCTAAGCACTAGTTGGATTTCTTCCTGTATGGTTCATATTGGGATGGGGAACAAAGATTCCATGAAGTTGCAGGAAAAGCATGGATGTTGATCTTGGTTGCCATATTCGATGAGCTCATTTTTAATCCTAGTCACATATATCTACATGTAAATTAACAGTAAATAATGATTTGAGGATTTAGAAGCTCCTTCTTTTTTATAATTTTTACCCATTAATGGGGTTTTATAAGGTATATTGGTTTTTTCATTGAATTGTGATTACTTGTTTTCTTTCATTTCCATCTTTTTTGAGTTTTTTCATATGTTTTAATTCTCATGTTCTTGTGAACTGGATTGATTTTATAAGTTGTTTTTGGATATTTTAGACATAGAGGATTATGTTTAGAGTGAGTGATTTGCATAAATAGTTTAAGAGATGATTGAGAACTATCCCCGTGAGTCTATAGATTAAATGGTATTAGAGAAAGGTTTAATTTCCTTGCATTTGTTGGCGTGAAAAGTAATTGCAAGTGGCTTACATCACTATAACAAGTAGAATAGGGGAAATACCACCATTTGAGCCTAAGATTGGTACTTGGATTTGGAACAAAAGAGCAAGGACAATGTCAATAGACATGGATATAGATTAGGATAGAGTTTATGGAGGAGGAAGCAAGACTTCACAAATTGGAAGAGGATGTGCCTAAGATTTATGTGTTGAAAGAGAAATCAAATAGGTCATAAAGTATCATCCTAGCCTAATCACAAAACTTAGGAATCAATTATGATAAAGAAGAGTGAGAAAAATAGTGTAATATTTATGAATACAATTCAAACAAACCTTCTTTTGAGAATAAACAAATACTTTTTCAAGGTTGAAGAAAACATAATATTTAACAATTTTATGGAGAGCTTATTATGAGTAAGGTCCAAGCTTTAGTGTGATTTGGGATGTATGATATCTTGTGGATTATAGAGTATTACAATATTGATAATTTGTGTTTGATTATGTGGGATTTATATTTTCTCTATAAAAATTTAGAAATGATTCCAGTGAAGTATAGTGTGATATATTAATCTTGAGCAATATGACACCAATGGGATACAAATTATCTAAATCATGATGCATATCTATGATGTGTATACTTATTATAATCTATATTTTGATTTGATCTAGATATAATATATTGGGCATATTGGTGGGTGAAATGAGAGTAAAAAAGTACATATGTGGAGTCAAGTAATAGATGGAGGTTGTTTCTAATGTGCCAAACTTCAACATGATCTTAGTTGTCTTAAACTAACCACAAGTGTTTACACCGTTTGTGACATTGTGATATAACCCATATAGATGCAATCATGTGGCATGATCCTTTCTCTAATTTTATGATTGCCAATTTAATTTTTCTAATGGTTAAAGTTTAATGAGATGTCCTTGTACATTCAATGTATTATTGTGGAGTGTGGTTTTAGATTGGTAAAGTTGGATCTAATATTAAAATTAGGATTGTGCCTCTTTGACATCGTGGATCTTGACCAAGCCCTCTAGCACTCTAGACTTTGAGTGTGATGTCTCCTATTTTATAGGTGTGTTCCTTAAATTCTCTCTATAAAGAGAGTGCCTTGGACAAAAACACCCATTTATGTACCAAAAATTATGCATGTATAACAAAAATCTCTCATGAGAGGGAAATAGATGAAATTTCCCTAGTCATAGAAAATTGAAGGGAAATAATTTTCATAGACATGTTAATAAAATATACATCCCTTACCATACCTAATGGAAAGTAATTTTTACTATAGATTTTCTAGCTCTAAGAAACCCCAACAATATGGAAACTCATGTGCTTGTTTTTTTAATGAATTCTTGTAGGAATATTTGGAGAAGGTTTGATTCCTCTTATAATCTAGAACTAATATAAGGCTACTCTAAATTACAAAAGAAGTTAATGTAAACTATTTCATGAAAGGGGATATAAGGAGGTAGAGGATTGGAAAGGAGATAAGGATACATTGAAATAAAACAAAATGGATGAAGCACTACAAGACCAACAATCAATTAGATCTCTTCAATAGTTGACCAATTCTAAACCGTCAAAGTAACATATGTGCACATAAATCTTACAATTCATATAGAAATTTTTTAAACCCAATTAATTTTGAAATCCAATTTAACTCAAACTTAATTTAATGTTATTGCAAGAGGCAAGCATACACCCATTAATTCATATACTTACAAAATTATGTTGTTCATAATTAGAAATAATAAATGCATGGCAAGCATCCTTTATTGTGTATGTTGTTGAAAAGCCTCTGCAGGAGTTTTATGTGCTTCAAAACTCCCACGCGGCCCATCACTTGATTCACACTACAAGCCCATCACCAATTCATTGTATTGCGGTAGGAGTGATCAATAATGAGACCCGCGGTTTGCTGAAGTAGAGATGTGTAAATAAATGAAAGGTAAAGTTGCAGTTGAAAACAAGTGTTGGATCGTTGCCAAGATCTCCACAAATCTGGCTTGCAGTCCTTCAAATCAGAGGCCTCTTTTTATGCAATATTATTTGTTAGATATCTTTAATTATGAAATTACTATCAACTCTTTAGTGGTTAGTTGATTGTGGGTTTATTCAAAAAGTTGGCAATGAGTTTTTGTTTGTTTTGGGATAACTTGCAAACGGAGGGGGTGGGGCAAGGTTTTTTTTTGTCATAATGGGTTTTTCATTTTAAGTTTTTGTTATTTTTTTGAGGTGTAAGAGGCATATTTAATGTATGTCTTCATTGTTTATTTGATGACAAAACTTGTAAGAACTCAAAACAACAAATTAATTTGTAAATGCACTTATATAAAGTGACAGACTGAATGTGTATTCCTTAGGGTATGTTTTTTTCTGAAAGTTGGTTGTTCACTCTGGAGTCTAATGACTTCTACATTATTCTCTAAAAAACTTCGTTATCTTCTATCTTTTTGTGTGGTAAGATTATGGAGAAAATACTCTTTCGATAATGTATATTATATTTGAGTCAACCAAGTTTATTTGTAGGTTTAAGAATACAAAATTAGCTTCTAGTTTAGGAGGAGAACATTCTACTAAAAGATGCATGTATTAGGTTTTTATAACTGGATATGGTGAAATTGTTAAAGAAATTTAATTATTTTTTGTTGAAGATTCTATTAAGCATTTTTAGATTATTTATAATCATTTAAGTTTGATAATGTATTAGAAAAGTTATTTTTTTTATAATTGATTTTATCTTCCAAAATCAACAATTAGTATTAGAGAAGAAATTTAGAAGCTCTAATAAAAAATGGATTGATAGTCTTATTCTCAATAGAGAGATGAAAAGGTGGTATGAAATTTATTTGAAGGAAGTAAAATTAAAGAGTTAATAGTATGTGAAGAGTAAAGACTACTTCAGTTTTTTTTTTTGTGAGACAAACATGACAAACAATAGTAGTCTATATATATTCTAGCCTCAAATATCTCTATTCAAAGGTGAAAATATGATTTCTAAATTCTAAAAATGAAAATGGTCATATCATCTATGATCCTCCTCCAGTATGGGATCCCTGTCGGCCCCGTGTGCTATAGTGTCATCGCTACTCGATATCGGTAAATGATGGGCTCATTCTAATATATATCTACTAAGACCACGATGGGTCTCAGCACCGCAATGTTCTCATATGCCCAAATATGAAGGAGAGTAACACTAGCTCCAATGCCCCTCCCCTGGCAATATATCGCCAAATGCATATCATGATATAGAGAGGCCAACATGATTGAACCCCACGCATACTATGTCATCCTATAAATAATGTCATGACATGCTAGTCCCCAACCTAAACTGAAACCTTTTCCCCTTCAGTCTAGGGAAATCACACCAAAAATCAGGGTAGCTACAACCAACCTGAAAATTGAAACTCGTCCTCAGTATAGATCCAAATTGATTTGGGAGCTCAATAGAATAATGTCATCTAACCGCAAGAGCTCATGGCATGCATCGATCTCAAAGACTGTGTCATAAATGACTCGCTCCCCATGAACAAGAAGTTGCAAAATTCGCTAGACATCCTCCAACGTGACGGTCGCCTCGCCAATGGGAAGGTGGAATGGCGATGTCTCACTATGCCAGTGCTCTGCCAATGTCATCATCATCACCAAGTGAGTTCGGATCTTAGGCATATAAGTGATGAATCCCAACCCTAGGGCTCCCAAATACTCCTACTTCGCATCGAAATTGTGTGCCTTTGACAAAAGGTCGAGACGATGCTCTTAGGACATAAAAGGCTGAATATCCTCCTACACACATGGCACACATAGTGTCAATTTGACTAAAATCTAGAAACTGATTAAAATCTAAGTGTCCAACTCTTGAAACTACAAAAGTTTTGCTCGTTTCAAATTACATCATTGTATTCTTTTTTAGGGTGCGTCGACATTTTGTAATGCACATCGCTATACCAAAAAGCATTAGCACGTTGCTATATAGTAACTACGTCGCTAAAATGAATTAGCATCGTTGGATTAAAAACACCTGACACGTTGCTATTTGCAACATGTGTCACCTTGACCTAAGTGCGTCGCCAAACAAAACTCAACTGACGCGTTGCTAAAAATAAAGTACATCGCTATAAACTCAATAGTGACACCTACCATTCCAAACGTGTCACGATATGGCGACGCCCTAAGAGACCTAATTGAAACCCCAAAAAAATATTTTAAAATGCGTAAATCGAGAAAAAGTTTCGACACGCATACTCGAGGTCCTACATCTGCTCAGTGCTAGTACTCTCAAAATCTATCAAAAAGGCGTGTGGGAAGCTCATGTCACGCCATCTCGTCAAGGTGTCAAAGCTCAGGAGCAACAATTCACTAGAAGTCAAGAATGAAAATGAATTGAAAGTGATCCTTTCACCTCTATTTATGCCTAAACATTAGGGGGTTTTGCCCTAATTTAAGAGGGAAACTAGGGTTTTTAGCTTGTTTTACCAATTTCTAAGCTATGGAGCATATTTTGAGATGTTTTTTTGCATTTATGAGCTTGTTTTCGCGTCTGGAGCCTTTTGTGACCCCTTAATCAATATTACATATTTTTTGAGAGATCAACCCAAAATTCTAAATTTTCGCCTGATCTCTTGAGGGGGAAAGGTACCAACTTAATTCCTTCTATTGGGGCAACAATGGTGCATCTGAAAATTAGGAATTTTTGAATTTTTTATCTGAGCAACAACATTAATCCAAAAAAGCATCAGTATTTGAACCAAAGTAATAGGTACCTTGCTTCAAAGAGGTGAAAAATGTAGACACTTAAAATTATCTTGAATGGTATTGCACACTTGAATTTGGTCACTAACATTGTTTCATCCTAAAATTCATCCTCTTTTCGCCTGTTTGATTAAATAAGCCTAGTTATTTAATTATATGCATCATTTTCATCTATTAATCTAATTGATTTAATTAGGTTAATTCCCCCCCTTTCACCTTCACCTCTCATCTTGTTTAATTGAATAAATCAAATTATTTAATTTAAACACCTTATGTCTTCTCATGTAATTGAATAATCCTAAATTATTGAATTAAATGTCATTTGCATCCCATTTTCATTAAATAAACTAATTGTTTAATGATAATCCTCATATTCCTCAACTTGCATAATTAAAACTTAGTTTTAACTAACTAATTACTAATTTTCTCACCCATCCACTTGCATCTAGGGAATATTCCAAAGGAATATTCTCCTATTTGGCTCCAAAAATGGAATATTCTTTCCTAACAAACTTTGTAACAAAATTTCAAAGTTGTTAGAAAGTGTGTTTGTTTCAATCATTGTGAGCCATTGATGCTTTTTTTGATCCATATGATCTTTGATTCTCATCCATTGATGATAATCCTTGATCCATGTCTTCACCCTTGATTCCATATTGACCATTGATTGATCCTTTTCATCTTGACCACTGATTCTTCATTTTCTCTCCTATAAATACCTCACCTTTTAGAGAGAAATAAATCCACTTCCATCAAAGAAAATTTATACTACCTTTTGAATACAATCTCTATTCATACTTGCACCTTTATCAAGCTTTTTCATCCTTTTCACCCACCCATAGCATCGTTTTATCAATCTTAGCTTAGCTTTCAACAATGGAGTTTGGTTAAACGCTCATTTTATCCAAAGGATTGGGAAAGGGTCGTTATTCCATATCAATACAACACCACTCCCCCAATGTGATAAGGTTTGGAGTTCTAGATTAGGTTTATTTTAAGCTTTCATGTTTATTTCATGCTTAGTTTAATGGTTTCTTAGTTTTTTGAAGCTTTCAAACATCTCATTGGGATTGTAGCTTAGAGGGTTGAATAATGCTTAAATTCATTAGGATCTAGTGTATTTAACCTATACTATGATTACAATCACAACATGATTACTCTAACATGTCTAAATATATTCTAATTGTATTAAGTGTTTATAAATCATTATGGTGTGAAGCCCTATGTAACCATAGTCGATTTTGAAGAATATATTGATTTGGCCATGGCATAGAACAAATAGGATGTTATGTGAAACTCTCAAAAAATTCAAACTCTAACAATTACCTATGTATGGAACCAATGACGAAAACTCCCTAATAAAAGTGTATTTTACCTAAAAATTATCTATGATTTGAATGCCCTCTTTTTTTCTTGTCCTATTAATTAGAATATAGAATTTTGATAATCAAGGAGAGCTCATCCTCAAATTCATTCATCCTTATTATTTTTAGCAATCATGGCATTCCCTTCATCTCCTTCAACTAATATTTTCCATGTTCTTTAGGGCATTTGCAAAGATTTTTGGTTCCATATTCCTTCACATTTCTGAAGGTTTATTTCTTGTTTGTCTTCAAATAATATCTAATTCAAGGTGTATTAAATTAAATTAATAAATTTTGTAAGGAATTGATCACTTATAATACAAATATTTCTCTTTTCAAGGTCATAAGGCCTTTTACAAGAAATCACAAACTCTAGATCTTGAGAAAATAGGAAAGAAGTGGCTTTAATAAGCCCACAATCATGATTAAACCTCTTGGAAATCTTACTGCCACTTATAATATTCTCATCCAAATTAACATATTGTATGTTGACTTTCCCTAAATCAATGTCCTTGATCTTCAAATAATCACATATCAACATGGATGTTTGTGTCCATAACTTGGGAATATATTCCATGACAAAATCTATGATCTAAAATTTATCAAATCTTGTTGACTTGAATCCATAAAAGATCACTTCTCTTGTTAAAAACCCAAACTTAAAACCCTACTTGTCATATAAATATGTGAACTTGTATGTTTCAAACCCTAGAGTGAAGGAAAGTGAATCACAAGACACCTAAACTCTTTCACAAGAAAATGCAATCCTCCACTGATGAAGATCAAACCTTCAATTCACTAGATGTTTGAGTTTGAATCGTTGATGCTCATCATTATTCCTTAGTATTTAAATTAACCAAAAATTATATTTATAACACTTGAAGGTGGAGAATAAATACAAAAATCTTGTAAAAATACTATAAAATTTTGAAAAATATACATAAATCCTTGAATAAATTGATGTTAATGATTGTGTAGAATGAGAAGATGCATCAAATAAGCCTTTATGGAATGCAAACTTCACTTTTTATTTTATATTTTTGAAAAAATCATATTAAAATATTGTTAGGAGTTCCTTAAACCATTTGATAATCTTGTTCAATATTTGGAATCTCTTATACACCTATTGTTGGCATATAGTTGTCATTGATGTCAAAAGAGAAACCATGCAAAGGATATTGTTGGTATGATGACAAAAGATAAATGTGAGAGCAGTGGATCTAATAGCAAATCAGGTGCCAAATTTGATATTGGTTTTTTGAGAGCATTCCAATGATGTGCTTCGTAGGTCCAAAAAGTGAAGGATGCATCCAAGAATGCATTATTTCTGCTCTCGAGTGATATTAGGGTTTACAGACAAACCCTAAGGGTGAAGCCACAATAGTGGTTTATAATTCAAGTGAGGAAAGAAAACTCATAAAAAATGAATACATGTGGCAAAAAACTTGAATTTAGGGGTTTGTACGAACCTACTGGTTCGAGCGAACCCATAAGGGGTTCGTTCAAACCAGGGTTCGAGCAAACCCTTTTAATTCTTTCCCGCCCAAAAACCCAACAAAATCCCTTATGGAAGGGTGGTTCACTCGAACCCCTAGGGGTTCATACAAACACCCCTTATTCCTCATCCCCCCCTAAGACACAAAAATAACCTAAATTTTGGCACTTTGAAGCTCGGGTTGAGGATGAAAATGGAGGAATCTTCACAAACCCAACTGGAATTAGGTAGTCCTCGGAACGAGCTATCCAACAAATATAATTTTAATATGTTTTGGTTTTATTATGTATTTGTTTTTTTAGTTTTATTAAACATAGGTTTTTCATCGAAAATGAAGGTCTATATTCTGCACATGTGGAAAAATAGAAGATTATCAAAAACAATTGAAAATATGAGTGCACCAGATATTGAAGTCCTTGATCCAACAAAAAAAAATAACGCGTTATACGGTCGCACTATGTCTAAATTGTAATTGGTTTGACTTTGAAACTTGATTAAAGAAAAAATATTCAATAGAAAACTACCTAACCAAGTGGAAGCACTAGATATCGAAGTTACAAATCTAAATTTGAAAGAATTAGAATTTTATCCTTCACGGTGTTGGAAATAGGTGCCTCAACTTCTAGCTTGGAACCTCTATTTAAGACTTGGCAGATTTCCTTCATTTCTGGCCTTTACCGCTCTACCGTTGGGGGCATCTCTTGGAGGCACAGTTGCACAGTTTACCACCTTACCGTGAGCCTCTTTCATTTGGTCTGCGGTTGGGCGGTGTTACTTCCATACCGCAGATTCACTCTTCTTCCCTAGTAGTGACATAGTGGACTAGACATTCGGTCGGATCTCTTACCTCCCTACCGCGGGGGTTGCTCAGAGAAGGAGCGGCGGCGCAGTAGACTATGACAGTCGGCAAGAATGTTTACCGCCATACTATGATGGCCTTTTGGCCATGGCGTGGTGGTGTGGTAAGCCGTGGTGGTCTGTGGAGAAGCCTACCTCCTTATCAGGGAGGTCTCGTGGTCAAGGCGCGGTAGCACGGTGGACTTGACGGTCGCAGTAGGCAGGTTACCTCCATACCACAGAGGGTTGCGCAAGGCTCGGTAGTAGCACGGTGAAGGTGGCAGACTGGTGGCTGATTTCCTACCGCCATATCAAAATGGTCTCATCACTCGGTCGCGGTGGTACGGTGTATATACTGCCAGACCACAAAGGCCTTGATAGAGTTGGGCGGTAGCATAGTACACCGCACTACCACATGGATCGATCGACTAGGATGTGGTGGTGTGGTAAGAGAAGCTCGGTGCTTGGATGGTAGGTATGACTTATGGTCAAAGTGATGGACGAGTAATGTTATGACACGTGGTGCGATAAGAATCATTGATTTTACATCGTTGTTGTAAATCAACAATTGATTGGTCGATTGCTTAAAGCGGTGAAAGCATTAACTGCTAGACTTGATTCGGCAAGTGATAGGATCCGATTATAGGAAGTAGAATTAAATGAAGGACGACCTTATGTGTGATTGCAGGGCGACTTGGACAGGAAGTGATCGGATTTGTATGTCAGTGAGAAGGTATATAATTAAGACACCTGATTGGTTGGTTGATAAGAATGAGAGTTTGAACAAACAGAAAGTGAGTGAATAGAGTTGTGTGTTTCATTGTATGTTGTAAGAGAATTGTAATAGTGAGTGCGTTCAAACTGAAGTCTACTATTGTGAGCTAACGATCAAAGAGTGAGGTATGTAACTTTGTATGTAATTTTTTTACTGTAATACAAAGTGACTTGACTTGGTGTGGTGGGTTTTTCTCTCGTAAGGGTTTTCCCACGTATATCTGGTGTTATCTCTATGTATGTTTTATTTATGTTCTTCTTGTTATACTATGTTTGTGCATCTTAAACACAAGAATGTTTTAAATGATGGTTTTTTCACTTCTCCTCTGAGATTTTAGCATTAGGAAAGTGTATTATGCACCTCTGCTTTTCCTTTCAAGTGGTATCAGAGCCTGGCCAGTTATGTCATCCTTATTAGTAGGGCTGGTTTTTTGTGCTAATCCTATTTCAGTGGGAGTCTTGCAAAGTGAGAACCATTTTCTGTATGAGATGGCAAGTACTTCAGAGAGAGTAGAAATTGAAAAATTCAATGGTGACAATTTTGAGTTGTGGAAACTCAAAATGGAAGACTTGTTGGTGGATAGAGACCTCTGGATTGTTGTGTTTGGAACTATGCCACAAAATATGAAACAAGAAGATTGGGATCTTGCAGATAGAAAAGGTAGAGGCTTGATAAGACTTTGTCTGGTCGATTCTATACTCCTGAATGTTCATGAGGAGAAGTTTGTAGCTTCATTATGGAAGAAGCTTGGTGACATTTATCAGGGAAAGTCTCTAGTGAATAAGTTATTCCCGAGGAAGAAGTTGTAATCCTTGAAGATGGAAGAAGGAGCATCTGTTGCAGACCATCTGAACTCATTTAATATGATTGTTGCTCAATTGGCGTTTGTGGGTGTGAAGATAGAGGAGAAGGATCACTGCGTGCTTTTGTTGTGTTCATTACTTGACACTTGGGATCATCTGGTAATGGCTATTGGAAGTACAAAAACTACTTTCAAGATGGAATACGTAGTTGCTTCGCTACTATCAAAAGAAATGTGGAGGAAGTCTTCAAAGATGGCCAAAGAGGCCCTTGTTGTTCAGGGTAGATCAAAGGAGAAAGGCAAGAAGAAAGACAAGAATTCTAAATCCAAATCTGGAGGGAGATTAAAGTCTCCTGGTAAAAATTCCAAGGTGAAATGTTGGAACTGTGGGTAGTCTGGTCATATCCAAAAGGATTGTAAGGAGAAGAAGAATAATAATAATAACTCTTCGGACAATGACTCTTCTTAGAGTGATGCAGATGCCTTCATTGCAGCCTTGGCGACTCAGGAATCAGATGATGTCTAGTTGGTTGACTCAAGTGCATCTTTCCACATGACATCTCATAGAGAGTGGCTCACTAAGTATGAAAAGTATGATGGTGGAAAGGTGTACTTGGCAAGTGATTCAACACTAGAGATTGTTGGTCGTGGAAGAGTCAAAATACAATTCCCTGATGGAAGAATCAAAGGGATTGGTGATGTACTACACATACCAGGATTGGCTCGTAACTTAATTTTTGTCAGTAAGCTTAATGATGTTGGTGTGGAAGTTTCTTTCTCAAGTAAAGGATGTAAGATGGCTAGAGGTGCAATGGTGTTGGCTAAGGGTGTACGTATTAGTACTTTGTACAAGCTGGATGCACGTCTTGTTCAATGTAACAACATCTCTGTAAAGTCAGGAAAAGGTTGCTCGTAAAGAGAAGAATAATGACACTCCTCTGGAATCAAATTCCTTGGAGGTGAAACTCCCAGCAGAGAAGACCATTTTGTGGCATCATAGACTCAGTCACATAGGTGAGAAAGGTTTAAAAACCTTGAAAAATAAAAATCTTGTTGAAGGGCTTGTTGATTGTAATCTTGAGTTCGATTTTTGTGAACATTGCATTTATGGAAAGCAACATCATGTTTCATTTTATTTGAGTCCTCATAAATATTCTAGTGTACTAGATTATGCTCATTCTGATGTGTTTGGTCCAGTGAATGTTCCTTCGTTATCAAACTCGAGATATTATGTTTATTTTATTGATGATTATTCAAGAAGGGCATTAGTATACTTAAAAGTAAATCAGAAGTGTTCAGTTGTTTTAAAGAGTTTAAAAACTTGGTAGAGAATTAGACTGGAAGGAAAATCACATGTTTGAGGATGGATAATGGCGGTGAGTTTTGTTCTACAGATTTTGAAAGATACTGCAAAGACCATGGGATTGAAAGGCATAAAACTACACCTTATACTCCACAGCAAAATGTAGTTGTTGAAAGGTTGAACAGGACGCTAATGGAAAGGGTGAGGAGTATGTTGAGCAGTGTTGGTCTGGAGCAGAAGTTTTGGGTTGAGATTGTGGCTACAACATGTTACCTGGTAAATCGTTCACCTTGCTCTGCTCTTGTTGATAAGACACCTTTGGAAGCATGGTCTGGTAAGAAGCCCTCTCTGAGACATATTCGTGTCTTTGGTTATGAGGCATATGCATATGTGTCGAATGAGAAAAGATCTAAATCAGAAACAAGGTTATTAAATGTAACTTTATTGGCTATGGTGTTGGTGTGAAAGGATACAAGCTTTGGAGTCCTGATACTGAGAAGGTTTTCTATAGTAGAAGTGTAATATTTCATGAGCTGAAACCGTCAACAGATGATCCACAGTTAGAGACAAATCAAAGAGAAAAGAAGAATGATGTAGTTGAAATTCCTCAAACTCTAGAAAAAGAGGAACTACATGGTGTACCTAAAACTGAGGAGAGCTCTAGCAGTTCTGAGAGATCTGAAGAAGAAGAACCACAACCTCAGCCAGTGAGAAGATCTACACGTGAAAGACATCAACCAAATAGGTATGGTTTCTCTATATTGGATTTGAATTATGTCTATGCTTTGATTACTAGCACTGATGAGCCTAGGACTGTGAAAGAAGCAATTAGCATGTCCGATTCAAATTCCTGGTTGGAAGCCATGAATGAAGAAATGGAATCAATGAAAAATAATAAAACGTGGGATTTAGTACCTTTTCCTAAAGGGAGAAATCGTGTTGGTTGTAAATGGGTATTTAAGAAGAAGAGTGGTCTAGATGGCAATTCTGAAAAGTATAAAGCGAGGTTGGTTGCAAAGGGGTATTCCCAGGTAGAGGGAATTGATTATGGAGAAATATTTTCCCTTGTAGCTAAGCTAACATCTATCAAATTTTTGTTGTCACTTGCAGCTTCGTATGACTTAGAGATTGAACAGATGGATCTAAAAATAACATTTCTCCATGGAGAGTTGGAAGAATAAATTTATATGTCCTAGCATGAGCACTTCATTGAGAAAGGTAAAGAAATTTTGGTCTACAAGT
This sequence comes from Sequoiadendron giganteum, assembly GCA_007115665.2. Taxonomy (NCBI): domain Eukaryota; kingdom Viridiplantae; phylum Streptophyta; class Pinopsida; order Cupressales; family Cupressaceae; genus Sequoiadendron; species Sequoiadendron giganteum. The sequence goes on along the minus strand of CM021100.1, from coordinate 554,013,471 downwards.
TAAAGAAATATTTGTATGGTTTGAAATAATCGCCTAGAATGTGGTACCAAAAGTTTGACACTTTTGTGTTGTCTTTGGGATTTGTGAGATCAAAATTTGATCATTGTGTGTATTACAAATATGAAAATGATCGTGTGCTTATTATTACCCTGTACGTGAATGATATGTTGTTCATAGGAAATAGTAAGACTATGATTTTTTATCTTAAGTCTCAATTGTCTGCAAAGTTCGAAATGAAAGATCTGGGTGCAGTAAGGTATATTTTGGGTATGGAAATAACTAGGGAAAAACTGAGTAGAAAGCTTTGGGTTAGCCAGAGTAAGTATGTTAACACTGTTCTTGAGAGATTCGGTATGAATGATTGCAAGAAGCTAGTTGTTCTAGTTTTGTAGGGAACAAAGCTATCTATTGAAGATTGTCCAAAATTTTCTACTGAGATGGAGGACATGACCAGGGTGCCCTATGCAAGTGTTGTTGGCAATTTAATCTATGCAATGGTCTATACAAGGCCAGACATTGCCCAAGCAATGGGAGTACTTAACCAATTTATGGCAAATCCAGGAAGGACACATTGGGATGTTGTGAAAAGAGTGTTTAGATATTTAAAGGGAACTTCAGAATATGCTCTGTGTTACCATGGCAATTTGGTTGGATCACAAAGGACTCTCAACATTCATGGATATGTAGATTCTAATTGGGCAAGGGACATTGACAGTAGAAGGTCCACCAATGGATATACTTTCATGTTGAATGGTGGTGCAATTAGTTGGATGAGCAAGCGGTAGGTTGTAGTCACTTTGTCCACAATAGAGGTAGAATACATGGCAGCAACACGTGTCTGCAAAGAAGTTGTTTGGTTGAGTCGTTTATGTTCTAATATTGGTTTTGATGCAGGGCAGATTACTATTTGTTGTGACAGTCAAAGTGCCATTTATCTGGCGAAAAATCCAACTTTCCATGCCAAGATGAACCATATCGATGTGTAGTATCACTTTGTTAGGGATATGGTGGAGGATGGAAAGGTCTCTTTAGAGAAAGTGGATACTTTGAAGAATGTTGTTGATGCATTGACAAAGCCAGTGAGCACGGACAAGTTCAGATGGTGTGCAAGTTCGACGGGCCTTGGGGCCTATGACCGTTAGTAAATTCAAAGTCTAGAGGAAGCCAGTAAGTCTTCGTCAAGTGGGAGCTTGTTGGAAACAGGTGCCTCAACTTTTGGCTTGGAACCTTTGTTTAAGACTTGGTGGATTTCCTTCATTTTTGGCCTTTACCACTCTACTGCTGGGGACATCTCTTGGAGGCGCGGTTGCGTGGTTTACCACCTTACCGTAAACCTCTTTCATTCGATCTATGGTTGGGCGGTGTTACCGCCATATCGTAGAGTCACTCTTCTTCCCTAGCAGTGATGCGGTGGACTGGACTTTCGGTCAGATCTCTTACCTCCCTACTGCGGGGGTTGCTCGAAGAAGGCCCAGTGGTGTAGTAGACTATGACAGTTGGAAAGAATGTTTACCACCATACCGCGATGGCCATTTGGCCATGGAACGGTGGTGCAGTAAGCCATGGCGATTGGTGGAGAAGCTTACCTCCTTACCACAGAGGTCTCGTGGTCAAGGCGCAATAGCGCAATCGACTTGACAATCGAACAAAGTAGGTTACCTCCATACCGCGAAGGGTTGCACAAGGCTCGACAGTAGCATGGTGAAGGTGTTGGACTGGTGGTTGAGTTCCTACTGCCATATAGTGGTGGTCTCATCACTCAGTCATGGTGGTGTGGTGTATATACCGCTAGATCACAAAGGCCTTGACGAAGCTGGGCAGTAGTGTGGTATACCACACTACCACGAGGATCGATCGACTAGCATGCGGTGGCACGGTAAGAGAAGCTCGGTGCTTGGATGGCAGGTATGACTCATGGTCAAAGTGATGGATGAGTAACATTACGACATTTGGCATTATAAGACTCGTTGATTTTACATCGCTATTGTAAATCAACAATTGATCGACCGATTTCTTAAAGTGGTGAAAGCATTGACTGCTAGACCCGATTTGGTGGGTGACAGGATCCGATTATAGGAAGCAGAATTAAATGTAGGACTACCCGATGCATGATTGCAGGGTGACTTGGACAAGAAGTGATTGGATTTTTCTGTCAGTGAGAAGGTGTATAATTAAGACACCCGATTGGTTGGTTCATAAGAATGAGAATTTGAATAGAAAGAAATTGGGCAAATAGAGGTGTGTTTTTTATTGTATGTTGTAAGAGCATTGTAACAGTGAGTGTGTTTGAACTGAAGTATGTTGTTGTGAGCTAATGATCAGAGAGTGAGGTCTATAGTTTTGTATGTAATTTTTTTACCATAATACAAAGTGACTTGACTTGGTGTGGTGGGTTTTTCTCCCGTAAGGGTTTTCCCATGTATATCTAGTGTTATCTCTATGTATGTTTTATTTATGTTCTTCCTGTTATACTATGTTTGTGCATCTTAAATGCAAGAAATTTTTAAATGATGGTTTTTGCACTTCTCCTCTGAGGTTTTAGCATTAGGAAAGCATACTCCACACCTCTACTTTTCCTTCCACATGGAAAACAAGTTATACGTTATACAATGTGCGTCACTTTTTTAAAATGTTGTTTTCTAAAAAAAACCAGTTTTTGTGGGAGATAGAAAAAGAAGTGCAATCTGATTCCAAAAAAAATTAGAATCTAGAGAAAAAATGTGACGAGACTCTAGTTTGCATCATCTTCAAATTCCTCATTGTTTAGCCGCTATAGGTGCCCGAATGTGAAGATTTAATTAAAAATAATAATTTCAATGTCTAGTTTGGCCAAAAATTATAAAATACTATTATGGGATCCCCCCCTAATGCATTTGCAATCATGGCATCCTCAAAATGTTCTTCTATTTTGACAATGACTTGCATTTGGTAGTTGTAGGAATCTTAAGTAATGACTTAAGCCCATTATGTTCATCCCGTGACCAACCCCTCACATCTTGGCAACCAGTTGATGAATTCTAAGGTTCACATCGACATGACAGACACTTTTTGGTGGGACTTGCCTTTGTGATCACTAAGTCGCAGGTTTCCAAAACTTCATAACCCCCAACTTGTGGTTCTATTGTTCTAGTCTTCTGTGATCATGCTATGTTGTAAGAAGATATTTATCAACATAACAAGAGCATATCAGTGGGACTCGCCCTGATGTCCCCTCGACAACACGATGACCAACCCATCGGTGAGACAATATGGTATCACCAGGACCTTGAAGAAGGTCTCTTCGACAGAGTGATGGAAGAGTGTGAGGCTAACTGTGGAACTTGGTAAGGTAAGGGTGATGTTTGGTGACATCAGAAGGTGTATACATGGTAGTTTCCCACATACCCCACTGAGAATTCAATGGGGCCCATTCAAGACCCGTGGGATTGCAGAGATTGGTGGAGAGTAATCCATGATGGATGGTACATATACATGTGACGACATCGTGTGGATCCCTCATTGGAGTGGCATTTTTTTTTTGTTGTTTTCATCGGAGTGACATTGTATCCTCGATAGGAATCTTAAGGTAGTCCCTTCGATGCAGCAATGATAACCTTCATCGGGTGGACAAAGTGATATCGCCAAGACTATGAAGTGTGTCTCTCTGATAGAGTGATACATGATGTTGTGTGGATACTGCAAGATTGGTGATGGATATTTGAATGACCCATTATCCAATGGTTAGGGTTTAAAATAATGATAGTGGACAAGAAACATAGGATCATGGCGTGAAAGGAGAAGATCGATGATCGAAATTCAAAATTAGAGATTTGCAATGGATCAACGGTGTGAACAAGAGTTTCAATCTAGCAACCGACATAAGAATGAAATCAAATCGCTCAGCTTCCCCAGTGAACAATTAATTAAGGTGATCTGATCTACAAGTTGGTGGCACAAAGATTCATGTCGATCAAGATTAAATCTGATCAAATGGACAGGAGAATGCATTGAATGCATACTAGTTTCTAGGGTTTGATAGAGAGCCAATTTGGGTAAATTCTTTGTAGAAAAATTAAATGTTGGATGATAGTGTATGTCTCAAGGTGAACGGGATGCTTGTTGGTGAAGATAGCAAGCATGGAAACCCTAACAAAAATTTTTAGTTGATCTAGATGATGGAGAGAATCTCAAGGCAGAGATAGCAGGGCGACAATATAGATTATGAAAGTGATCAAGATCGAATCTGATCATATTGACAAGAGAACGCATTTAATGTATTCAGCTCTAGAACTTGAAAGAAGAGCCAATTCACAAAAAATTCTCTACACCTAAATTTAATGTTGTAGGGCTCGTGGTGAGCTAGTAACTTGTTGAAGAAGGTAGCAAGTGAAAAACCCTAACAAAGATTTTGATATGTACGAGCTGGAAAAAGAAAAAAATATAGTGTAAAAGAAAGGGGAGAGAGAGAGTGAGTGTGAGAAGATAAGGAGTCTGCAAGTTGAAGTAGATAACTGTAACATAAAGAAAAAATTTGAATATACATGAAGTTAGTTACAGTGGTGTGAGAGAGAATAGAGAGAGATTTAATGTACTGAATGGATGCCTCATAGGTTTTGTAGAACCAATTTTAGGCATACTTGAATTTTTTATTCTTCAGAGGTTGCAGCCTCATTGTACTGAGTTGCAGCTCAAATTAGGTGATTAATCTCCTTGGAGTTGTAGCTCCTAAATCAGGGTGTAGCAACATCCTTGAAGTTGTAGATTCTAAATAGGGATTTGTTTCTTCCTTGGGTTGTAGCCCTAAACATTGTAACTAAACTTCATTTCTTGTGAGATTGGATTAGGACAGTAGATCCTAGCAGCATTTCTCATCGTGGTTTTTCCCATCTTGGGTTTTCCACGTACATTTGGTGTTATGTGTTGATCTCTCTTGTGCTTGTGAGTGTTATATTTATTCATGCTTTAAAATGCACATTTGAGTTTTTAAGTTTAAGTTTGCAAAAGGTCTCTCTAGATTAAAAAATTTAGTATCTACAGATTCACCCCCCTCTCAGTAGATAATTGTGTTCTAACAATTGGTATCAGAGCCGTAGGTTCCCTAGGAGAATCTTTATCGGCTCAAGGTAGATCTTGGATAAGTGAAAAAAATGGCTAGTCGGGAAGTTTCATGTAAGCCACCCCAATTCGATGGAACAAGTTATGCTAAGTGGAGCTCATTAATGGAAGGATACTTAGGTTCTCTAGGAACTGAAGTTTGCATGTTTGTTGAAGTCAAATATACTATTCCTTCTACTATTCCTACTGATCATGCAGGAAAGAAGGATTATGAAAGCAATAAGAAAGCTTTGTTTTCCATTATGAACAATTTCTTTGATTCTATGCATTGAAAAGTTATGCATTATAAGACTACTTATGATGTCTAGGAAAACTTGAAGAAAATCTATGAAGGTGACACTAAAGTGAAGTTGGAAATGTTACAAGTGCTAAGAGTGAAATTTGAAGGCTTGAAGATGATTGAAGAAAAGAAGATTACAGACTATCTTCAAAGAGTTGATGATGTGGTGAATTCCATTAAAGGATATGGTGTAGAACTAAAAGAAGAAGATGTTGTGTTGAAAGTTCTCAGGTCTATGACAACTAAATATGATTCCAAGATTTATGCCAATGAAGAAGGAAGAGAAATTGATAAAATTACCCTTGATGAGGTGCATGGCATAATTACAGCATATGAGATGAGAATGCCAAATGTTGAGTCATCTAGGAGAGTAGTTGCATTTAAGGTTGTCAAGAAAGAAAAGGGTAAAGCAAAAAAGAAGGACAAAGCTGCAATCACCATTTCAGACATTGAAGAAATTGATGAAGAAGAAGTAAACTCCATAACGAGACTAAGGAGAGGATATGGAAAATATAAAGGTAAGTTTCCCTTCAAATGATTTAACTATGGTAGAGTAGGGCATTTTTCTTCTAAATATCCATATATGGACGGGTGCATGGAAATGGGTAGAAATTCCATGGACACCCCCTAAATTTTTTTTTGAAAACCCATAACGCGAGCGCATTATAACGTGCTCGCATTATGGCTCGTTATGTCGAGCCTGAGGCTCAAAAACTACAAACCAATAACACAAGTGTGTTATAACGCGTTCACGTTATTGGCTGTTAAAAGCAAAAAAAGAAATGCAAATCTCTCATTCTGATTTTGACTGGTTTTTTTGGTAGTCGCAGCCAAAACCACCACAATTTCGCGCTCACATTCTAGGAGGATAATTTCAACAAATTTCTTCACCAACAATCCTTATTTCTTTGCAACAATGGCACCATGATGACGAGGAGCTGTGAGAGGTAAGGATTCTATGGTATTTGTTTTGAATTAGTTAGTTTTAGGTTGAATTTGATATCTATTTGTTTGAATTTTTAGGAGATGAAAATCAAACTGAAAACCCTCAAAATCCTCAACAAGAAGACCAATCAAATCCACAAGATAAAAATCAACCACAACATCAACCTCCTCCACCAATGACTCAACCCCCTCCTGGCACTCAACAAAATTTAATGAGTGAAATTGAGAACAACAAAAAGAGAATTGATGATTTGATCAGTAGGTTGAGTGATCCAAATGGTTCAACCGCAAAAAGAATGACCCTAGCAAATTCATTAAAAGATATGTTAAAAAATGTAGATTCAATTAGCAAACAAATAACTGGATGGCAAGATAGGAGGCAGGCGGCCATGGATTATTATGCAAATAAGCTATCATACAAGGATGTAAAAGATTTAAAAATTACAAAAGGTGATTTGTGCTCATTATTCACCGACCCACGCACAATTCAAAATCTTACCCTCAATGCGAAGAGGTTTCCTATCCATTGGTGCCACCACCAACAGATTAGGGACCAGTTTTATGATAGGTGATACATGGTCTTCGATTACCCATTGTGCAACAATTGTGAGGTACCGCAATATTTCCTTAGGAAACTATACAGTGAGTTCATATTGAACAAAATCCCAAATTATTTTGATATGAGGGATTTCCAGGGGAGAGGTGGGGGGTCAGCTTAGGATAGACCTGGTGCACAGCCGGATCCTATGCAGCAAGGTAGACGAGCTCTCGCTAGGCCACCTCGTGAGCAAGTTGTTATGCCTTCCGTCATGAAGGAAAGTGTTGACATAGAGACATTGCAGGCAATCAACACTTTGACCCAAAGTGTCATCCATCATACTAGCCCTATTCTACAGCGCCATTCAGGGGAGTCTTCGAGTGGTGGCCTTTGAACACATGTGTGTCAATATTGTGGGGATACTTGTTCGTATGACCCCACCAACACTCAAGAGACTGGTACGCAGGATCCATCTGCAACTATGGAGATGGAGAGAGCAACTGACATTTTACATAAGGCATATGGCATTGATAGCTAGGTAAAAGTTAGTGCATGTGTTCATTGAATTTAATTTATTAAATTTCGATTTTAAAATGCAAGATTAACTAAAAATGTTTTATGATTTTAATAAAATTGCAGGGTCACAGTGTTGAGACTGGATACACCGGCCCCCCACCAACCTATTTTTGTAGTACACCTATCGCTAGGGTATGTAACTAGTAACAATTATAAATTTATTGCATGTTAATAGCATTGTTTTATGAATGGTAATTTAATATGCAATTTTGGATGTTGAACAAACTAATATTGAAGGTTTTGATGGAACACTTCCCAGTGGTGGTGGATTTACTCAAACCTTCATGCAGATAATAGAATAAAGAGCTTAACTAATGAATCAAGTACTTAATAGATTTGTGTAGTTTATACATGCACATCGTTGATTACGTTGAATATTTTGTTGTTTTATTTTCAGTTGCTACGAGACGATACACCTCCAAATGTGACGAGGGCAATGGATATTGGTGTGACATCTGCTATACAATCCCCAATTGCTCTGACAAAAGAGGTATGAGGCAAATTAGTAAATTTCAATTTACATTTGTTGTTATAGATGTTAGTTAGTGAAAAATCAAACCATTATTGATTCACATAGTTTAATTTCTATTTGTATGGTTTATACAGGGCTTGAGTACGCCTGAGCATGGGCGTGAGGATATTTCCCTCATGGAGAGAGATCATGAGATGGTTGTAAGTGATTATTTTGTCAAATATATCATTTTTTATAATGCAATTTCTATATATTCATGACTTTACTTCTTATTGTAACAGTTAAAACTTCACCATGAACTAAACCCTAGGAGGAGTAGCAAGAGCACTCCATGAGCACAGCAAAAATGAGTGACAGACCTATCGCCATCCGAGCGAAAAGGAAAGGGAAAGATTTTATTTCCAGGGCATGGAGAGCAATGACTTTTGATTCCAGAGTCCTTTGTTGTATGCCTACATGGCAGTTTTGTACATATTTTTTATTGGACATATTTGACATTGTATGCCTATATGGCATTCTCGTAAGCCTATATGGCTATTTTGTACATAAATTTCATACTTATATCGACATATATTGATGTATGCCTACATGGCTATTTGGTTAATACAAATATCTTTTATCGATGCCTATCCATATTTGCATTCTAAATTGATGGTTCAATAGTTATGAGTTACATGTATTCAAGGTAATTTCTATGTTAATACAAATATCTTTTATCGATGTTTATACTTATGTGATTGATGTATGTTTGTGTATGGGATCATAGTAATTTATATTTGATGATGTTATTGTGTCTTTAAGGTTTATTTATTAAAGGGTGCAAGAAACAAGTTTTAAATCCTTAAAAATCTTGAAATTTCTTAGGTTTTTCTATTTGTCGAGTCTAGGCTCCAAACCCGAGTCCAAGTCAAAAATTGGCTTGTCAAGTCTGAGGCGAGTCCAAGTCTTGTAAGACTAGTGTGAACACATCGAGGAATAATGTATATGCCGATGAAGAGAGAACCCATCCTTGTTTCCAAACAAACCATGGTATAGATATGGGTGGTCGAGATAAAACATCACTCTTCTGGATAGTTCGAACCATAATCTTTCATGGCTGCAAACACACCTTCATTATGTGTTTTTTTGATCCTACTGAAGAAATTGTGGAACATGTTGTAGATCAAATATTGCAACACTAAGTCCACAAGAAGGTTACTTGTCCCGATTTTTGCAAATGTCTTTAAGATGTTCATCCTTCTTGAGTAATGCCAACCACTATCATCGGTTGCCATGCTTCTAATGGAAAGTCATTTTTTTGCAATACCCAAAGGCTAGCAGGTTTATTCACTCTAATACCACTGTAATGACTCGAGCTCTTGATGAATAGAGTTTTTATTTATTTCTTATTGGATTGACAAAGGTTGTCATCCAATATTATTAAGATAGATAACAGAGTCCCCAAATTATAAATGAAATAAATTTTGAATATGAAATCTAATTCAAATATTAATTTGATAATGGAAATTTGATAAATAAATATAATAGTTGTTTCTAATTAATCAATTAAAATCAAGTGGTAGCTTTGAATATAAATCTTCCTATCATTGATATATAGGCCTTGAGAATTGGGATGCCTTTCCTGGTCGATACTTTGTACTCATGCATCTAACTTTAAGTCCTTTCCGGATTATATGCTTGAAACATATACTCCCATATTATAAATTTTTCCTCATATAGACCAATCCCACACTAGGTAATTCAATAATAAAAATAAGCCCGCAAATTGATTACCCTGATCTTCCCTTCTTATTCTCTTTTATACTCAAAAACTACATAATTGAATCCCGATAGCAATATCACAATTTGATACATTGTAGAAAATACCTCCTACTTATCAATTGATGAGCTAAAGGGACTCTATAATGAATGTTTCATAAGGAACAACACTTGCTGAAGGTTTTACAAATGGGGTTGCAAGCTAAGTGGGCTTAACCTTGGGGAAAAAACTTTGTGGTTAAGCACTTGAGCTAGAGTAGTACTGGGATGGGTGACCTCTTGGGAAGGCCTAGTGCCTCACCTCTGTGAGCATCACCTACATGCAATGAGTGCTAAGTGGGCCATTCATTATCATGAGAGATGGGTTCTTGTGAACTCGGCCCTCTTTCAATCAATGTCATCCTTGGGACCGTATAGGAAGCTGGAGGTCATATGAAGTACGGGATCAACAAGTTTGTATAAGAAATCTAAAAAATAGAGAACAGTGTGAATAATTCTTATCTTATCTTCTCCAAAAGTTCATCAACAACCTCCATTCGAGCCTCTCAAGGATTTACATAGTGTTTTACACCCTTGTCTAACTGATCCACACCCTCAACTAACTAAAAACCAACTTTCAAAACAAGTAACCGTTGCATTTCAAATTTGTTGCTTTAAGCAACTTACACATTTGCAACTTTAGACTCCTCCAACCTAAGGGATCGATCTGGTGGAACATAGCTCGGAGCAATTCCATGTGTTTCAGTGCGAAAGAGGACCATGCCTAGTGTAAGCATACCTATTTGGACATGTTGGAATAGTTTGCTTGGTCACACAAGTTGCAGAACGAAAGTTACACCACTTTGCACTGCTTGCATTTTATGCTTTTTCCATCAAGTGAAAATCCGCCACCATGGGAAAACCACTCTGAAATAGAAAAAACCGAGAGAGGTTTTTGTAGAGAGGCTCAACACGATCCTATAGGATCATATGAGAAGTTTCTAAGCATCACAATAACCAAGTAATACCATGCTGAAGTTTGCAGCCATTTTGCACTTTGGACCCTTAAGGGATCAATCTGGTGAAACGTAGCTCAGAGCGATTCCATGTGTTTCAGTGCGAAACAAGACCATTCCTAGCATAAACATACCTATTCAGACGCATTGGAATAGTTAGTTTGGTCATACGAGTTGCTGACCGAAAGTTGCACCACTTTGCAACTTTGCACAACTTGAATTTTACACTTTTTCCATCAAGTGAAAATCTGCCACCACGAGAAAACTACTCCAAGACAGCCAAAACCGAGAGAGGTTTTTCTAGAGGGGCCCAACGCCTTCTTGTAGGATTAGACGAGAATTTTCTAAGTGTAATGGTATCCAAGTAATAGCATGTTGAAGTTTGCAGCCATTTTGCACTTTGGACACTTCAGGGATCGATCTGGTGGAACGTAGCTCGGAGCGATTCCACGTGTTTCGGTGCAAAACAAGAACATGCCTAGCATAAAAATACCTATTTGGATGTGTTGGTATAGTTAGTTTGGTTATACGAGTTGCAAAGCGAAAGTTGCACCACTTTGCAACTTTGCATAGCTTGAATTTGACACTTTTTCCATCAAGTGAAAATCTGCCACCACGAAAAAACCACTCCAAGACAGCCAAAACCGAGAGAGGTTTTTCTACAGGGTACCAATGCCATCCTATAGGATCAGACGATAAGTTTCTAAGTGTAACGGTATCCAAGTAATAGCATGTTGAAGTTTGCATCCATTTTGCACTTTGGACCCTTCAGGGATCGATTCGGTGGAACGTAGCTCGGAGCAATTCCACGTGTTTCAGTGCGAAACAAGACCACGCCTAGCATAAACATACCTATTCGGATGCGTTGGAACAGTTAGTTTGGTCATATGAGTTGCAGAGCGAAAGTTGCACCACTTTGCAACTTTGCACAACTTGAATTTGACACTTTTTCCATCAAGTGAAAATTCGTCGCCACGAGAAAACCACTCTGAGATAGCCAAAAACAAGAGAGGTTTTTCTAGAGGGGCCCACCGCTTTCCTATAGGATCATACGATAATTTTCTAAGTGTAAGGTATCCAAGTAATAGCATGCTGAAGTTTGCAGCCATTTTGCACTTTGGACCCTTCAGGGATCGATCCGGTGGAACATAGCTCGGAGCGATTCCACGTGTTTCGGTGTGAAAGAGGACCATGCCTAGCATAAACATACCTATTCAGACGTGTTGGAACAGTTTGCTTCATCACACGAGTTGTAGAAAAAAAGTTGCAAATTGTTTACATGACCTTTATATGACCTTTTTCACATTGTTTACATTTCAAAATTCAAAGTTTGCAAATTTTCCTATTCAGCGCATTTACAGAACAAGGTGCTATTACACCAAACATGAACTCAAACCTTAAAATATTTGAGTATATCTCATTATGTAATTAAATCTTATTACAAATGCCTCAGGCACTTCGTTCTCACAGATCTTTTACAATATCACTCATACATTTGAGATTCTCTTTAAATGTCTACATCATAGGTGCTCATTATGAGGTTAAATTCAAATGAGTAACTTGAGATTCCCTCGCTAAGCTTCACACACTCTTTTATAATGTCTTGAAATCAAAATTGAGATTTGTCAAGATCATCTAAATAAGGATGTTGCATTGCGTTTTTGGTTGAGATTCTCTTTGATGGCTCTTAAATCAACATTTTCTGCAACGAAAGATCAATCAATTTTTTGTAGTTTACTTACAAATACGCAAAGTAAAAGAGAAAAATAAAGAGCATCCAAAATGGAAATGAAATAAAAATAGATGGAGGGCACTTTCAGATGTTGCATGCAGGCATCAAAATAAGGATGTTACATTGCTTTTATGGCTGACATTCTCTTAGATGGCTCATATATCTGCATTTTTTGCAAGGGGTCACCAATCACTGTAAAAGAAGATGATAGCATTGGCATCAAACAAATCAATGTGCATACAAGTATAAATTAATAAGAACCAATGTGCATATACTTACAAATTAATCCAAGGAACCATCTGGGTTTGCTCTACTCTTTATTGTGTCAAGTATTGCCTCATGGTCAGACTCACGGACCTTCCATAACGTCTTGTTCAAAGGTCTACCCCCATATTTGGTCAAATGAACATTGGATGCCACGAAAAGGTTCGAGTAATGAATAATCTTACAATACATGTCAAAGTCTTGAAATAGCCAATGTTTAACATTTGAATGTGGGTACCTTCTAAGCCATGTTCCAGTAGCCACAACTAAGTCTGTAGGGTATTTGATGTTTTCTCCATCTATAACTTGGGCCTCCAAATTTTTTTTGGTCTCAACACAACGACACAAGTAATAGTATGCTCCCTCTTCATTGTCTTCATCTGCAATAACTGCATAAACATGCCCTGCATTGATATGTGCAAAAAATCTCTTGAAATTTGTCAACATTACGAATACAGTACAAAGTAAGATAACGATATGGAATTTAAACAACTAAGAAAGTAGATATATCACCTGGTTGAACTAGATCTGATACGTGGTCAAAGTCGGTCGATGATTCCATCTGTGTCAGTTCCAATGTCATCGGAGGGCGATACATGTGAAGTGGGATAAGATAACTTGTGAACCATTTGTCAACCCACTCCCCTGACTCACAATCATTCCAGGCTTGCATTGTACATGAAGAACAAAAGCATGTCATCTTTCGTGTATCAATACTCCATGAACCTACATTTGAGCTAAGGAAAGAGTGTACCTCACTCGATCCTGTTAGTGTACAACAGTCTTCATATGGTGCAATTTTAGTATCATCCATCAACAAAAAAAATCTACGAACTGAAGATGCACCTTCATTACCTGGACCCGTCAAATCATTACACCACTCGACGATTGATTTTGCATATGTCAAATTTGCATTGTCTTTATACTTTAACTCTTCTCGTGCTAATGCTTTTTTCGTGCATGCTCCTACACCATCATGCTCCCCCTTTCCATGTCCAACCTCACAAAAGTTTCACATATGTTGAACACCTGTAATGACATGCATCATGCACAACCATTAGAACATGCACGATTTCTTGAACTGTGTTGCACAATTATCAAACCATATTATATGTTGATCATATTCTATGCCCCTCTGAGCCAAACCACTATAGAAAATCTGGAAGCAACCTTGCACGAACTCTGGAGAATGTGTGCGATCATCACTAATGTAAAAGTGGTACTCCCTCAATACCTTCCTTTGCTCATCTTTACTATCAGATGCATGAATGAATGCTATGTGCATAAATATTGAAACTTGTGTGGAGTTGTAATACTGTGACTGCACGTCATGTTATGGCTGTAGAGTGTAGTTCTCTGCAAAGTCAACCACGGATAGTATGCTTCCAACTGGAAGGTTTCCTTGCATAGCTTGAACTGTGTGTCCAAACATCGGGCTCTATGGGTATGCATTGCATACTTAGAAAGTATACTGTCACGAAATGTGGTCATAAATTGGTACACTGGAATCTTCTCAATAACCAAATCACACCTTTTTGCTTGAGACCCATCTTTTGTAGCATATGCCATTGTTTTATACTTCCCGAACTCTACTAGTTTGTGTCCCACCTCATTTGTGCTTTCCATATGTTGACATACTAGCATACGCTAGAAGCCACCGCAATGCTCACATGAACCATCCAAGCATGTTGTCCTATAGAATATCTGGCCATCCTCTATTTCACATAAAAAATTTGATAAGAACTCTCTTGAAGATTTTGGTGGGGCTTCTATGCCACAATCCTACAAAACATCGTTAGTATGCAAATCTAAACATATAGAATGATAAACATCGTAATGGTTAGAAAATTCAATATGTAGTCTACAACAACAAGTAGTGCATGTGTGATTTATCTTGACATAAAAAGGTTTAAGCAGTTCAAAAAATCTTTGAGAAATACTAATTTGAGGATAATCATTTTCAAATTTCCAAAAAAATTGGGTTTGAGTCATATCCAAAAAATGCTTTGGATGTGGCTCACGATTCCGACTACTGATTCTCCTTCTTACCACATCCCTTTGATTCGGAGATGACCTTGTGTTATTCTTCCAATACTCTTCAATTATTGTTCTCAAGGCTTCGACAACTTCTTTATCTTTTCGTGACAGTCTCCCCAAGAATGCCCATAATTCATTAGTATCATTTCCCTCAATTCTTTGTCGCCTTTGAATGGCTCTTGACAAAAAAATTCTACTAATTCTCATTTTTTCACTAGTCTTTTTAATTAGGTGAGCTCTCTTTGTTTGACAACTTACCAAAGTCGATGTAATGACACATCGGGTGACATTACTATCCTTTGAGCGTGAGGTCTTACCCACACTCTCATAAGCATCCATTAGATTCTTCACAATAGTTTCTTCACTCGATGCATTCGATGTTCTCAACCCAAGAGTCTTCATGATGTTCCTATACTTTACACCCCGCATTATTTCAACAAATAGTTGACATCTTGCAGTCTCATTTAGCCTTTCAAAGAATCGTTCCCAAATCTTATCAGCATATCTTCTACAAGTGCGTGTTGAAATCTTACTTTCCATGTGCTGCAAAATTTCATCATTAATATTAATCAAATACTTTGGCTTTCTACGCAAAATTCTTGGTGGTGTTCTCCTAGGTACATACATCTCAACATTAGGAATTTCATCAATATTTAATTGAGGTGGGCTAGATTGCATACCTTCAATCGAGGGTGGAGAAGAAGACATACCTTGAGGTTCACATGGGAATGATGGCATACCTTCTTCGTCAATTTTGAGTGATGATTTACTCTCAACTTGAGATGTGTTGGATGGTGTCCAACAATATTCACTTGCGGTACATGGTGTCCCTCCATATTCACTTGAAGTAGATGGTGTTTGTCCATATTCACTTGTGCTAGATGGTGTCCCTCCATATTCGCTTGTGCTTAATGGTGTCCCTTCATATTCACTTTTTGTAGAGGGTGTGTCTCCAACTACGGTATCTGAATCTGTCTTACGATGATGCTTTCACATTTGTGCTTGTTGTGCTGCCAATTCCCGATCTCTTTTTGACGGTTGAGGTTCCTCTACAATCGGGTTGTTTTCATCAATCATTTCCAATTTCTTCTTTTCACGATATGCCGCCACTCGAACTCTCTCCTTTTCTTTCAAGGTTTCTTTCTCTTTGTCTATTAGTTTCCTCTTTGTCTTTTTCTTTGGCATGGTGGATAATTTTATCTGTACCATGTTAATGAGACGAATATTATTTCCTCAAAAATATATCCATTCAAGTTAATTGAAAAATATATGTCATTGAAGGATTCATTTAAATAATACTTACAATCATCATGTACAAAAGTTAATCTAGCATGTAGACAAATGTGTACAAACTATGGAAGCACTAGGCTAGCCAGAGCACATTTCTAA
Source organism: Sequoiadendron giganteum (assembly GCA_007115665.2). Lineage (NCBI taxonomy): Eukaryota > Viridiplantae > Streptophyta > Pinopsida > Cupressales > Cupressaceae > Sequoiadendron > Sequoiadendron giganteum. Next base: position 553,997,391 of record CM021100.1, on the reverse strand, counting down.
CCAAAAGTGAATAACCATGATGGTGATTCTAAAAACTAATGAGTGAATGGCATTGTGAGTGTTTGATAAGTTTGTGGTGTAGGAGCACCTTGACAATCTATGCTTCCATTTTGAAATTTGATTCAATTTTGGGTATCTTCATGTTGTAAGAGGGTCATTAAAGACATTTTCCATGTACCGGTTATATGAGCTTTCAAAGGTGGTTGTTTGATAGTTATAGGAATTGGGGGGAGTTGGTTGTCATTTAAAAAGGTTTAAACAACCTCCATTGTCTTAACATTACGTTTGAAGGGAGCAATTGATAATTTTCTGAAACTGCTCATTTCAAGCCAGTCAAGGGTTTGAGTAGGATTTAATTATGAAATGACCATCCCACCTACTGTTATGAATTTTTTCTCGGTGGGATGGAATGTACATTGTTAGATTAGGGTCTTTTATTGTTGAACATGCCTTGGAATGAAACTAATGACAATAGGATGTGGTTCTTAGCTCAAACAAGCACTTTTCCATGAGAATTTGAGGAACCAAGGAGTGATTTTGAAAAAGTCTTGAAGGAGTGGTCTATGTAATGAAATTTTGACCTTGTGCAGGGTATTTTGAAGATTTTTGATGCTTTGGAATGGTCTGGGAAGGCCCAGGTATAGGATTTTCTACAAACCCTCCTTCTTTGCATTGAAAAATGGGGGTTTTTGTATTGGAAGCCTAGTTGAGCGTGTAAGGTCCTAAGACCTAGAAATTATCTTGTTTTGAGACCTAATTAAAGACTTTTTTTGGGTTTGGAAGTCTGGTGTGAAGATCTAAGGGTAGTTCCTTTGTAAAATTGGCCTACTTGGAGGCCTAAAATAGTGAAAAGGTCAGTTTTCTTAAAGTTGTCCCAAAGTAGTCATGTGATGGGTTAAGCTATGTCTTGCAACTCTGAAATTGGTGCTACAATTATTCTTTTATTTTCCTGGTGTTTTGGAAATTTTTGGAGTTAAGGGCCCAAAACTGGTTTTGCACAGTAACTAGATTCCAAGGGTGAAATGTGGGAAATAATGTTTTTGTTTGTTGTCTAGCTTGGAGGAGTGTTGGGATTGGTCCATTACACCTTTTTAATCTTCTTAGATGGCTCTTGAAGGCAAGTTGACATCTTCAATGGTTTTGGGTCCTCTAACTCTGCATCAAAAATGAGTATCACAATTTGAAGTGTGTGCATGGTTTGGGAGATACATGTGATAGTTTGCAGATGCTTGGCTACTAGTAATGTGGACAGTGAACAAAGGAACTAAGTTTGTGTGTAAGGGAAGACTTTTGAAAGGTTTCATTTTTGTTGTACTAACTCAAACAAATATTTATTAAGCAAATAATGGTTTGGTTGTGCCTTAAGAATTATAGTTTGTGTTTGTAAACAATGGTGCCATTATGGAAGATTTAAGACAACTTGTGAATGACATAATCATTGGTTGATGTTTTGAGGAACCTAGTTGATTGTAATTAGTTATTTTCAATATTTTCAAGGTGTTTTGAAGGTCCTTAAGGAATTGGGAACTCTTAATGCTAATTTGAGGATAAGAATCAAATGTTTTGTGAAGGGAAATATAGTTGAATAAGTGTGTCAAGAAAGGTGTTGATTTCTTCCTTTGTACTACATCAATTTGTGCAGAGGTATTGGAAGGTGTTTGGACCCTTCGGAGGAATGGGAGAGGCTTGGAGTTGTCTTAAAGGATGAATTTTCGTGAATGGTTCTGAATTTCTATAATTCACAAGTGTAAAATGGTAATTGGCAAGTGTATATAATTGTTTATATAATTTGGTAATTTAAAATGTGCATTGACAACCTAAGGTTATAATGACAAACAAAAATGAAAGCAAGCCATAATAGAATGAAAGAAAATGTGTAAATACTTCACATACCTTAAAAACCAGACTTTCAAATGGAGGAGTTCAACCCAATTATGTAGCCTTAGCTTCTTCTTTCTTCAAACTCTACAACAATTTGACTTGTTCAAAAGCTTGTTCCCTTCCACACTTCAATTGTATATCAGTTTTCAATGGAATTCAAACTTCAATTGATATTATATGTCTTTCAACGTGGAAACTTTGCTATTTCATGCAAAGGTGGTAAAAAGATCATGGGAAAGGTGATGGAATGTGAAAAAGATGCTTACACACTTCACAACATCATCAAAAAGCTATTTTTTGTTGGAGCACGTGCAGAACCAGAGGAATATGCAGACTGTGGGCCTTCAAATCACAGGTATATAGAGTTTTTTACCGTTTTAGTGGAGTAAAAAATGCGCTCGCGTTATGTGAAATTTGGTTTTCTTAGTATATTTTTTAGAGTGGGAGAAAGAGAGAGTGGGAGGGAGAGAGGGGGAGAGTGGGAGATAGAGAGGGAGGGAGAAGGGGAGATTGGGAGAAAGAGAGAGTGGGAGGGAGAGAGTGAGAGTGGGAGATAGAGTGGGAGGGAGAGAGGGGGAGAGTGGGAGAAAGAGAGAGTGGTAGAGAGTGGGAGAAGGGGAGAAGCAGAGAGTGGCAAATAGAGAGGGATGGAGAGATGGTGAGAGTGGGAGAAGGGGAGAAGTGGAGAGTGGGAGATAGAGAGGAGGGAGAGATGGTGAGAGTGGGAGAAATATAGAGTGGGAGAGAGTGGGGGAGAGTGGGGGAAAGAGAGAGTGGGATAAGGGGAGAAGTGGAGAGTGGGAGACCGAGAGAGTGGGAGAGAGTGGGAGATAGAGAGGGAGGGAGAGAGGGGGAGAGTGGGAGATAAAGAGGGAGGGAGAGATGGTGAGAGTGGGAGAAAGATAATCCATCAACCCTCAACCCTCAACCCTCAACCCTTAAACCCTAATCCCTCAACCGGTATACCCTCTTAATCCTTGAACCCTCAACCCTCAACCCTCAACCCTTAAACCCTAATCCCTCAACCCTCAACCCTGCATAATCAGATGCAAGCCCTATACTCTTAATCCCTCAGCCCTTAAACTAATCCCTCAGCCCTCTCCTCTTAATGCCTCAACCCATGAAACCTAATCCTCAACCACTGTACCCACCGTAATCCCTCAGCCCTCGATCCTCAGCATGACCCCTAATCTCTCGATCACATCACCCTGTAATCCCTCAACCCTCAACCCTTAAACCCTAATCCCTCAACCCCCAATCCCTCTTGATCCCTCAACCCTCGATCCTCAACCCTTAAACCCTAATCCCTCAATCCCTATACCCTCTTAATCCCTCAGCCCTCAAACCCTAATCCCTCAACCATCAACCCTCAACCCTCAACCCTCAACCCTCAACCCTTATACCCTCTTAAACCCTTAAACCCTAATCCCTCAACCCCTATACCCTCTTAATCCCTCAACCCTCAACCCTTAAACCCTAATCCCTCAACCCCTATACCCTCTTAATCCCTCAACCCTCAGCCCTCAGCCCTCAACCCTCAACTCTCAACCCTCAACCCTCAACCCTAAACCCTAAACCCTCAACCCTCAACCCTCGACCCTCAACCCTCAAACCCTAATCCCTCAACCCCTATACCCTCATAATCTGTCAACCCTCAACCCTCAACCCTTAAACCCTAATCCCTCAACCCCTATACCCTCTTAATCCCTCAGCCCTCAAACCCTAATCCCTCAACCCTCAACCCTTAAACCTTAATCCCTCAATCCCTATACCCTCTTAATCCTTGAACCCTCAACTCTCAACCCTTAAACCCTAATCCCTCAACCACTATACCCTCTTAATCCCTCAACCCTCAACCCCTAAACCCTAATCCCTCAACCCCTATAACCTTTTAATCCCTCAACTATCAACCCTCAACCCTCAACACTTAAACCCTAATCCCTCAACCCCTATACCTTCTCAATCCCTCAACTCTGAACCCGCAAATCTCAACCCTTAAACCCTAATCCCTCAACCCCTATACCCTCTTAATCCCTCAACTCTTAATCCTCAACCCTTAAACCCTAATCCCTCAATCCCTATACCCTCTTAATCCCTCAACCCTCAACCCTCGACCCTTAAATTTTAATCCCTCAACCCCTATACCCTCTGAATCCCTCAACCCTCAACCCTTAAATCCTAATCCCTCAACCCCTATACCCTCTTAATCCCTCAACCTTCAACCCTTAAACCCTAATCCCTC